>OMLM01011915.1:20828-31158 GCA_900302695.1 Helostoma temminkii
TCCTTCAAATGCAGCTTAGGCTGCGTCTACTTTTGCAATTTTTGTGTAAGTGGGCGCCAGCGTGAGAGAAGAGGCCAACATACATACATTTGTTGCTTACTCGCTATGTGCAGTGATTGCACTTAATACGTTTTAATTGTTGTTAAAACTAAATGTTGGCTGTTAAAGTTAGGCCACGCTAGCTTTAGTGGTTAGTTCGATAATTAGCAATAACTACATTTTTTAAGTCATGCTGCTGTTAAACAAATCTAATAAATGATACACTGAGTTTTATCTTCAGAACAAAGCTTTAGTTGATCTCGTTGGTCATGATAGTCCAGCCACTGACTCAATCAGTTGTTAGTTCTAGTCCAGCAAGCAGTTGGTGCCAGGCTGAGAACCAGGACCAAGAGCGATGACTAACGTCAGTCTCAATATTGTTTTTGATTTCATTTTCACATCCATAACAGGGTGTGGATACAGCGATAAACAACGATAAACAACAATTACTAAGGAAGGTAAAATGGAAACCAAAGCTGCAGTATAACTTGACTCCAGTCAGTCGAGTGTAAAATCTAAACATAGCTGAAAAATCAGGTGTCGATATGCAACAGGTGAAATCAGTTGAAGTGTCAATGAAAATGCTAGGTTGATGGCCAACCGTTGCTCCTCATCTTCTTCTGGGCCAAATAGAGCCTGAGCTCGAAGCTTGAACACACCACAAAGATTACAGCTGCCAATCAGCTAGCTAGAGTAAAAATAATACTCTGTACCATTCTTTAAGTAAAGTGGTGGTATGATTTTTCAACCATAAACAAAGCAGTGTTTGCTCACCATTTTCCCAATACTGTTGCTCACCACACACAGTTTATATACACTTCTAACAAGATAAGATGCACACGTCATGTTGTCAGCCATTGGTCTTTTGGTTGTTGCAGTGATTCGCTAAGCTGAACAGCCAATCAGAGTAGTCTCTCTCACTAACTATACCACTATCAACAATCTTGAAGAACTTCCCAGAGGTGTTGACCTCCGCTCCCCTGTCCAACTCATCCCAAACCATCTGAGTGGAGGCCAGGTCATTTCATGCAGCATTCCATCACTCTCCTTCATGTACAAATCGATCTTACATAATGTAGGAGAGTGTTTGGTGTCATCATCCTGTTGGAAAACAGATGATGATCTCACTAAGTGCAAACCACATGGGATGGCATGTGACTGCAAAATGCTGTGGTAACTATGGCTGGTTAAGATTGCCCTCACAAATGAACTCTGGACAAGGCCGTCTGTGAACTGAAAACCATTCCAGGTGACAACTTTGTGAATCTGATTAGAGAATGCCATTAGCTAAAAGCTGTAGCTACTTTGGACAATCTAAAATAAAGATATTAAAGGATATTAAGATTATTATTAAGGATATTAAATCAAAAAAAAAAAAATTCAACATATGTAATTCCATATTTATCATAATTTCAGTGTCTTTAGTATTGTACAATGTAGAAAATTATACAGAGGGCAAGTCCAAACCTTTGACTGGTGTGTAAATGTTGAAGGCACTATTTAAAATGTAAGATAATGAGACAGCTGAAGCCAACACAGAGTGCAGTGAAAATTTTATTCTATCCACATCTGTGTAAACCTGAATTAAGAATAAAACTATAAAACTCTGGCAATTAGAGCAAAGCCATGAAAGGTAAAAGCTACACATATGTTGTGTGCTACAAAAGTTAGCAGAGATTGGTTTAAAGGTTGAAACGAGTTTCTATGAGAATATGAAGAGGGTGGAGAGGAATTGGCATGGTTCAAAGATGGAAAGAAGAATTATCAGAATCTGACTGTTCCAAAAAAACTAAAAGAAAAGGCAAATAAAACAAAAGACAAGACAAAAAAAAGGTGGCACGAGAAGTTTGAATGACGTTTGTAGCCTAAAGTAAGGAAGCTGGAACCTTCCAAAAACTGTGGAATATTATAAGAATGTGCCAGCGAGATAATAAAAGTCAGACAGGAAAGTCAGAGACACACAAGTATGAAGAGACAGTTGAAAATGCTCTGGGTGTGGACTGGGAGAGTGAGGTCACCGCTGTGCTTCTGTTGAGTTTATAAATATGCCAATACAACAACAGAAGTGTGAGTCAAAGACTCAGCAGAGCACCTGGTCAGTATCATGTCAGCCAGCAGGATAATAAGTGGCTGCTTGAGTTTGCAGCAAGGCTACTTGTGTGGTGCATAAAAAAATTGCTAATGAAACCAAAGCATTTCTGCTTTAGTGAATGCTTAGAACAAACAGTGTTTTTACATGGTTGCTATGGATAATAACCTTTTCCATACGTTTATAGACTCAGAAAGCTGCGATGCTAAACATAGATGCTACTAAATGATGTCAGTGCCATGGAAACGCATCAGGTTTCTGTGCGTTCTGCACATCCCTCGTTTCCATAACAACACCATCAAACTCTATGAAAGCTAATGTAAACAAACAACAAAACAAGAAACAATAAGTACAATCATGGTCAACATAACTAAATCTTATTCAATTAATGCAATTTTTACTTTTTAGCCAAAGCCCAATTTATTTGAACAACTCAAATATTTAGTTATAACGACATCCATACATGAAACCACTGCAGCAAAGGTCAGTCCTTCACTGAAACATCTGTTTCCATAGATAATCTTTGTGCCAAGTCGGAGGCTTTTCAATGCAATGCTGTGAAAATAGCAAAGTATGAGTGCCAACATTTTACTGATAGTACAGCCCTTCCTGTCCCTCCTAACACCTGCTGCAGCTGTGTGTAGGTGTTCTTATACCTTCCCCATCTTTATCAACTTTTACACTCTTCAGACAGAAAGCTGTGGCAGATTCTTTTAGAAACTAGTTCAAGCAATTAGCCTTAACGGTAAATCCTTTGGTCACACTGAAGATGGGGCCTGTGTTTCCAATGCACAAATATCTCATGCTTAAACTCAATTATTGTAAAATGGTCTTTTTTGTATCTTGTACCACCCATGTAACTATCCAGCAAATATGGCATGAATGAATGTTCCTCCATTCATGCTCAGCAGGCCAAACTTCAGACACCACACCTTGATCTTAGTACGTAATGTACAATGTGTCCCAGCCAAATCTCTACAGGAGGTTTAAATTCTGCAATTCAGGTTTGGATCATTATTGTGTCTTTAAAAGCTACACATCTTCCACATTAAGCCAAAGATCTATCAGCAATTCAAACAGCTTCATCCGAGCTGACACATGAGGTTGCTACAGCAACATAATGACAAGCAAGTAGAACTACAGTAAAAACCATAATAAAAAGAATAAGCACTATGTGAGTAATATACACTGCTCAAAAAAATAAAGGGAACACTTAAACAACACATCCTAGATCTCGATGAATGAAATCTTCCAGTTGAAAATCTTTATTCATTACATAGTGGAATGGGTTGAGAACATAAGAATGATCAATGGAAATTAAAATCATTACCCCATGGAGGTCTGGATTCAGAATCATACTCAAAATAAAAGTGGAAAAGTCAGATCACAACCTGATCCAACTTCTGTGGAAATTCCTCAAGACAATTCAGAATAAGGCTCAGTAGTGCGTGTGGCCTCCACGTGCCTGTATGCACTCCTACAACGTCTGGGTATGCTCCTGATGAGATGATGGGTGTTCTCCTGAGGGATCTCCTCCAAGAGCTGGATCAAGGCATCAGTCAACTCCTGGACAGTCTGTGGTGAGACGTAGCGTCGGTGGATGGAACGAGACCTCCTGGTATCTCCTCCCATGGCTCCCTCCACGTCTCCTGGTGTACAGGCCTGTCTCCTGGTATCTCCTCCATGCTCTTGACACTATGCTGGGAGACACAGCAAACCTTCTTGTCATAGAGTGCATTGATGTGCCATCCTGGATGAGCTGCACTACCTGAGCAACTTCTGTGGGTTGCAGACACCACCTCATGGTACCTCTAGTGGTGAGGGTACTGGCAAGATGCATAAGTGACCATAAATCAGCCAGAAAGGATGAGGACAGGGAAATGGTCTGTGGCCACCACCTGCAGAACCATTAATTTATAGTGGTTGTCTTGCTAATTGCCTCTAATTTCCACCTTTGTCTGTTCCATTTGTACAACAGCAGGTGAAATTGATTCACAATCAGTGTTGCTTCCTAACTGGACAGGTTGATATAGATAGAAGTGTGATGGACTTGAACTTACAAGTGTTCCCTTAATTTTTTTGATCAGTGTAATAACAAAGGTAAATAGAATATTAAATACATTTTTAAAACAATAATATTAATAGTAAAGATTAACAAATATATAGTACAGTTCATCATAAAACAGGTGAGACAGATTCTTCAGGGAGACATATTGAGAAAAAAGTGAGGTGAAAATGTGGTCTGACTTGATTCTGTTCTGGGCGTGTCGACTCCACCTTGCAGGTGAGGTAAGCCACAGTTTTCACTGTCCCATACACTCCCTCCAAAATGCACTGTGAATGAGTGAGTGCATGTTTGCACAGCAAAAACTACTTTTTGCCTCTTGAGTTATGCAAGAATCTAGTCTTTTTTCAGTTCCTGATATATTTTTGGGAGAGGAAATGCATGAGTCATGTCCCAGTCAGAGATCATTTTTTAGAGTAAAAACTTGTTTTGACCACGCCACTGTTTACTAGCATGCATACCAAGAGGCAGGAAATGAGCTTAGCCGCAACACGTTTTTTAGATACAAATGCAAATGAACAAATCACATGCCTGAGTAAATGCTGAAGACCAGAGAAGAAGACCAATAGGATGGCTTGCTCAACAGTTAGTTCTTTGTGATGCTGCCATTGCTGATCAGTACTGGAAAAACCAGAGCCATAAAGGATCAGTTGAAACAGATGTGATATTGTCTGAGATGCCAAGTGTTGTGTGCACAAGCATTAATGATAATTTCTTCAAATACTTTCTCAGGGTTGGCTGGTTCAGGGTGGCTCTGTTAGGTATAGTAAGCAGTTTACTGTACACTGCAGGATCATTAAGGAGCTGAGTGCACAACTGAATCTGCTACTCTGAAACACACAATTCTCCAGCAAGCACGCCTCTATCACAGATTACTTAACCAGTATTCTTAATTACCAGATATTTATTCACATTCTGTTAAAGAGCATCAGCTGAATGCCAAAAATATAAAACTGATCTAAACAGACAAACAAGATCTAAGAAGGACAGCTATTTTTGGTTGAGTAATGCGAAAATCCCTTAATTAAGGTGTTGGCAAGGACTCTCAGTGAGGGTGCATTTCAACATGACTGTGTGAAACTGCAAAGCAGTGACTACATGCCAGCAGAGTGAGCCTGCCCACAGCCAAGTCATTGCTTCTTTACACAATAGTAAAGCTCTCAGTCTGTGGTCGACTGTCTCACTCGGCTCATTCTTTCTCTGTCTTACACAATGTCGCACCCTGCCCTGGGGTTTCTAAACTCCTACTGTAACAAAACAGAGTACATTTACAGTACATGCATGGATGTTCTTATCGGTGCTTTGCGTTGAAACTCTCAGGCTGCTGACTCATTGTAAAGTCACCCTCTGCTCTTGTCACCCTGCTGGTTTTGTTGATAAGCCACTGCACAGACTTGTCAGTGGAGGACTGGGACACACATGTTCTCACACACATATGGCCATGTGCAAAAGTTAGTTACCCATGTTTTAAATCTGTCTTAGTATTAGACAATTACAACCTCTGACAAACAGTCATCGAGTTGATCATAAACTTCTTTCTACACTGGAGTTCTCTAGAGGCAAATGTGAGGCCATCTGTCTGACAGCTAAAGCTTGATTGAAAGTGGGTGATGCAACAAAACAACTACCCAAAGCACACCAGTAGATCTATATCAGAATGACAGAAAAATAAAAGAATCAAGGTTTTGGAATGAAAACATTCATTACACTGCTGATATATTCATGGGATGGTTTCATTTTATTTAAAATTTACACATTACATTATACTACACATATTCCAGACATGCTGGTGAGTACTAATAAGCATATTAATATCCACTACATTCCACAGGGTTCAGTACTTGCCTCACTCTTTTTTGATTATACACCCTTCTACTCATCTATGTGACTATACAGTGCACATTTCCATAGCTCTGTGGACAACACACAGTTATACATATCATACATTATAGCTCTTTATGAACAGTTTAAAAAATCTCCCTCCACTTAAAAATATGCTTATTTATTTTTTACTTCACCGTGCGTCCTCTGTTTTCTGGTGACAATGAGAGTTTGAGTCCACAAGATGAGTTTCTCTTAGATCATCTCATGGTTCGATGAAGCTAATTCCACCCTAGTAAGCAACATATGCTCTTTTCATATGATGTGAAGAAGAATGGGAATGATAGAAATACATGTAGTTCCCATAGAAAATGCAATGGACTCTGCATGAGATAGTTGAAGATGATATGCTATGATAGCTGTAATATGGTTACCTAACTTAGCTAACTAGCTAAAATTTTTGCAGCAGCTACATATTTTAAATTTATCACTTATAAAATGAGTTTAAACCATCTATAACTGCCACTGGTGCTGATTCTGTAGCTCTATAGGAACCAGTTGTGCTGTGAACACAAATACTAAGATCTGATTCTGATATTCTGATTCACAAGTCAGAAGGTGATAGTCTAATTTACTGATGTTTTATCTGGAAGTGGAGTCATGGAAACTACTGTAAACTGATTTATTGACTAGAAAAGCTACTGGGATGAGTAGTAAAACATTTTGAGTGAGTGAGAGAGATGTCAAATTGCCATGACTCAAATACCACATAACTTGGATGACTCAAAATCCAACTGTTTTTCTTTTATTTAGAGCGAATCCAGCTAAAATTCTAAATGAACGGTGCTATAAGAATATTTTATCAGAATATTTTGGTACAGAGCAAACAACCATGTAGGAGAAAGACAGACAGACTTAAACTTTGAGTGAGTAGGCTGCAGTTAAAATAAGATCAGGATATCAATAATATGCTGAACATGTAGCTAAGAGAATTTCTTTCTAAGCATTTGCATGTGGCCTATTTGGCTGCCTGCCTGAACGAAAATCAGACAAGAGCAGCTTCAGCTTCAGGAGAGTTACAAGACGAGTACAGTAGATGTGAGCCACGGTACTGTTCAAGGCTGCAGTGCTGCTTCCAGTGGGGTGAATCTGGCCACCGTTTACTTTTAATGAAAAATAATTCCTCATAGCCACGCTGATGCGTTTCCATGGTTACAGGCCAGGGTTTTTCATTCTTGATTCACTTTCTCAACCCAAGGGGTCTTGTTTGAGGGCTTCGTTATTTTTCTTTTTCCTTTACGTTTCACTCCAGCTTCTCCTCACATGACTTCTTCTCCACTTCGGGAACATTTCTGCCCCTCCTGTTTCCTGCCCAGTGCCACCCCTGTGTTTATGCCGCCCCCGCAAAGCCTCGCTCTCTCAATGAAATCCAGACGTGCACGCTGTACTCGCATTCAGAGTATGAAGAAAACAACTCCTGGCCGTAGCTAGGCAACTCCAAATATGAGTCATTCCACTCATCAACTGACCCACCCCTCCCCAACCAACACCAATTCCTCTACACACACACACAAACACAGCTTCAGATCCTCTTTTATGAAGCACGCGTCTTCAAATCATTCAAACTGTGTGGCTGTGACAGTTCAAACTGTGCTGCTCCTCCTCTAACTCAGAGATAGAGGTGGAAAAACAGCCCGTGTGACTGAGCCACTGTGAGAAAATTACCAGTTTGGTCCCAGTTGATAACATCATGAGCACAATGTGATGACTGATCTCAGCTTGGCAGAGTCACTAATTGACAGATGTTGTAGTTGGCAGCAAACAACAGTGATCATCTTGTTTTCGGTCTGTTCGGTTAAGCACAGAGGATAGTAACTTTAATCATTATTTTCATTGATATGAGCATGTTTATATTAACTGATATCAGAGAGAACTGTGAACAGGATGAAATATATTTTATAAATGTGTACTTTAATTAACTAATTTTAATTTGAGTTGAGAGTTGATTTTAATTAACTGATTTAAAATGATAGTATTATCTAAAACCGTTTTAACCTAAGAGAACACAGATGTCATTGGATTGCCAGATTTACTAGTGAAGTTTACACATTCACTATCACACCTACTGTAAACAGAATTATGTGGAAGATACACACACACAGACACTTGAATATATGTGCACATACTGGATTTAAAAGCCAGCATGCATGGCAGCCGCAAATTAACATCAGCAACACAGCAACACGCCCTGTACACGTGACGTCTCCTGTTTGTAAAAATGTGGTATTACTTTATTTTAAATATCCGTTATTGCCCAATAATTGATTGAAGTTGTCTCAGTTTGGTGCCAATTACAGGGAAAATGGAGACAAAGTTCTATTTCAATTAGTTGAAATTTCCTAATTGCCAGGAAATGCTCACTGACTTATTATTAGACTTGTTTGTAGACACATTTCATGCTCACCTGCAGCTGTCCAGAGTTCCTCCTGGACGATGTGCAGATCTGACCCACAGCTACAGGAACAGTTGTGGTTGAGCTTACTGTTGCCAAAGATGTTTGAGTCTGTATATTTCATGTGTGTTTGTGGTTTATCAGCTTAGATATGTTGTGTTTGTTTATATTTGTGACTTCAGGGAACATTTCATAACCAACTTATGCAGAAAACCAGAAAACAGCAAACAATTCACTCACTTCCTTACCCCTAGGGGTGTCCCGCTCCTTATTTGGATGGAGGGGTAGGGCTGAGGCTGAGGGCTACATAGCCCTTGAAATGGAGAATATTTAGGGGTAGGGCTAAGGGGGAGAAACGGGATTGGGTCTAACTCCACAGAAAACAGTTTGAACACGTGGTACAGTAAAAAAAACATCCTGTGACTGACAATGTTAAGTGCTGCCATTAAATGAGAGCAGGTGTATGAGGTGTAGCTCATATACTGTATTTCAGAGTCAATCAGAAGACATGATGGCTTCAGGCCGATGAATCAGAGAGAAGATCATTACTTAAACTTATACACAGATAGATAGATAGATAGATAGATAGATAGATAGACAGATAGATAGATAGATAGATAGATAGATAGATAGATAGATAGATAGATAGATAGATAGAGCCATTGAGATAAATAGATAGAGAGATGCTTCCCTCTAGTGGACAACAATGAAAACTCTTGTTAAATCTTTTATGTTGAATTTCACAAATCATAAATTAGCCCCATGCATTAAAACTTGTAATTGCACTCAGCAGACACACAGAGCCTATTGTTGCCTGGCCCAGATTTGTTCCACATGTGCCTCATAAATAAGCTTTCTGCAGGAATTTTAAACTGTTCCCGCTTGGTTGGGTTTAATTCATGTACAGATTCAAGGAGAGAACCATTTGGAAAACCTGTTTTCTGTGTAATTACTGTAACTAATTCTCAGCATTTATTTAGTGGCAATAAAAAGTAAATGCCAGGATCAGGTTCTGCCAGTTGGTAGATCCATAATAATCACGCTTTCATGTTACATTTAGTTTAAAGAATTTAGTGGGTACTGGTGATGTATTGGAGTGCAAAGCATTAAAGCATTTTGCTTTAAATTGCAGTGGACTAACGGAAAAAGTAACATTTAACATTTAACATTCAAATTAAAGTCCAAGAAAGGAGAAAGGAGAAATGTGTAAAATACGTCACTTGATTTGTTTATTTGTTCAGTTTTTTTCTAACAGTGGGGTTTTAAGAGCCTAAGCTATTTAGAAGTGAACATGTCACTGAAACACTAACCTCCAAGCTAAACCATAAATAAAACGGACAACATTGGAGAGCTACCTACTGAGCATGCGCCAGGTGGCTAATTAGGGCCAATTAGTGACCAGGTGCGCTGTCAGGAGCCTATAAAAACACTGCTGCTGGTCAGCGCTTCCTGGTGCTTTGGTGCACAGAGAGAAACTCGTATTGGAAATGTATGTGAAAGAAAACGGATACAGCGTCGGCGTCTTTCTCACTTACACCATCACAATAATAAGTTTACCTGCAGTGGGCTGGTGTGAGCCCCTCCCTCATCCCGCCAAGCCGAGCTCTCACCTGGCTCCTCGTAATGTCCGAAACCGCGTCCGTGTAACGACGAACAGCGTCGGATACTCTTCCACGAGAGAGGGCGGGAAGGAGCAACAGCTCGACCCAAGGCAGGCGGACGAAGCGTGGTTTGAAATGCCGGCTTTTTACCGGCTACAAAGCAGAGACGGATCACAGCCCGAACCCTCAGGTGGTGGAAGGCCTGGACACAGACTGAGGGCCACAATGGCGCCTTCTCCAAGTGACAAAAGGTTCCAAACCCG
>OMLM01011915.1:36282-48329 GCA_900302695.1 Helostoma temminkii
AATGTGGGTTTTTTTTTTTTTGTTTTTTTGTTTTTTTTTTTTTTTTTTTTACATAAAGCAAAGAGATTTTAATTTTACTGATGTTGTAGTGGCACATTACTGATGGAAACATGACTGTGTGTGAACAGACTGTACAGTGGAACAGCATCTTCTCCTTGTGATGCCGCACTGTGTGCTCCAGTCCGTTCTGGCCTCTGACATCTACATCGTGGCCCTGGATGGCTGTGGACTTTCAAAAGAAGTAAGACGCTTCTGTGTGAAGGAGAAACCTGCAAAGGAATTTTGCTTTGTGAGATCATGTCTAACATCCTCGTATTAGGTGTTTGGTCCGACGGTGTTGGACGTTCAAGGTATCAGCTCTGATCTACTAGACCACACTTCTCTGCAGCAGAACTCGCCTGTCAGGTAATGTGATCAGGAAAATCTCATTTGGCTTCAAAATATTTGCATTGCAAACAACTGTGTAACACTGTTTTATCATCCTTCAGTTTCTTGGATCACAAGCCTCTGATCCAGCCTCAGCTGTAGAGTTGACGTGGTGGATGTCCCCCAGCAGTATTTTAAATCCTCATCTGAGTGGCTGATGTTGATTACAGATGTTTTGCTCTTGCATTTTGATGCAGTGATACTGTGAGCCATGCGATAAGCCTGTGGCTGCACGACCTTTGTGATTAAAATATTCATTATTACCTTGTGTATGAATTGATATTGTTCAAATAAAAGCCTGCTCCCCAACAACACTACTACAGTAACATTAACCCATCTGTATCTTCTGGACCAGCCAAGGGATAATTCCAATAACAGAAACCAGTGTTTTACTACTGAATTATAACCTTACTAACGTTACACTGTTGGTCTGTGTTGGTCCTCAGGTTGGTGGAATGTGGTTGTGGTTCCTCTGCAGGCTCTCCAGGTGAAGTGAGGCTCCACGGGATGGATCAACCTGAGCCAGCCACCATCGCTGTGCAGCTGAGAATCTCCACAGGTGAGCAGTTATCATCCTGGTTAAACTGGATTTCACATCTCTGGACATCTTTTCTCTGGTGATCCATGAACCTGATCACCAGTCTCTGTATCCTTGTAGACCAGTCTTTCACCAGCTATCACCCTGAGGCTCACCTGCCTCTCAGCCTTATCCGAGGTAGACCACTGTATTTGGAGGTGAGCCTGCTGGATCCCCCAGAACCAGATCTGGCGCTGCTGGTTCACTCCTGCACGGCTTACACTCACACGCCGTACACCAGCTGGATGCCAATTTACGATAGGTACGTTTAGTAAAAAATTTTTTGCAGGTTACTCATGAAATGAGTTACACTGACATATGTTAATATTTGTTTAGTTAGTGAATCAAAGCTCATGGTAGAAGCTCAGCTTTATCCACACTGAATGTTGTAATATGAGACTGTTTCAAACACAAAGCTGGAGGAGTCACAAGGCCACGTCAGTGTCACAGTCCACACTATTAAGTTGATTTACCCCCCCCGTCATCTTTTCAGCTGCCTGTAGTCTCATGTAACTACATCTGCTCTATAGGACATGTTGATTAGTTACTAAATCATCATCATCTGAGGGCGACACACTGCTGACATTTAAAAACGATCGCACTGATCTCCTTCATTCAGCCATCCACTAATGTGGACTGCATTTTTAGTTACTAAATCCTCTGTGGCTGATGCACTGATGTGGTTCTCAGACATTTGGCTTATGTCACTGTTGTGCATTCTAAGGAACAGAAATGTGTCATCGTACATCACATTGCTAGATCATTATCACCTAGTGGCTGGTCTGAATCCAGGCCCAGTGTTTCCACTGCAGGAACTTTTACTTTGGACCAAGAACTTGGTTTCTCCACCTGCTTTAGAATCAGGATTCAGGGTCTAAATTTAGCTCTGGGCTATCGATCTACTCTCACATTTCCTCAAAGTCCCTGGTCAGGGGCAGTACTTTCTGAAGGTTCAGGAACTATTGGAGTGTGGCTGACAGTGTTTAACACAAAAAACCAGCATTTGCAATCAACCACACAAACCGTATCAGTGTGCTAATCTGTGTCCTGGGGCTTTGGCCCGGCTGTGAAAATACAAATTACGTGTCCCTTCAGTTTCCTCTTTACGTCAGTATCAGCAGAATGTGGTATTTAGCTGTACTGTACCGATATGCAGTTTATTTTCATTGACTTAACATGAAACTGTTAGACCCATGTAATAACTCTTATGGAATAATGATGCTGGGTGTTGGTTTATGAATGAAAATGAATCAGGTGTGAGAACTGTTCTCATGCAGTGAAAAGTTTAAGGATGGCGATGGTCTGTTAATCTCTTTAGTAGCACGTTGTCATGATGTTTAAATGCAGTATATTCATCATCATGAGGTGATTGGTTTTTACATCCATTAAAGACACATTGACACATAAACCAGGTTATTTAAAAAACTAAGCTGGATTTTCATACACTTTTACTTTATTTAAAAAAAAAAAAAATGTGTTCACCTTTTTCTCTAATGGCACAATCTCATTCTGTTAAACACTTGCTAAGCAGAAAATGGAACTCTGTTAATGCTTCCTGTGGAAACATTTCTGTGTTCAGTTGTCTCGGCCAGAGTGATTCACAACTGCTTCCTTCCGACTCCCACCACATCTGGAGGATTGTTGTCTCCAGCTTCCTGTTCCTGCCCTCAGAAAGTCCCTCTGACATGGCTAAAGGAGGATCCTCTCGCCTGGAGGACCCAGAGGTACCTGATAATATGCTGCTTTCACATCCAGACCTGGGTTTACTGTATTTATATTGTGAGTTAATGTCATGCCTCCTTCACCTCTTAGATCTACTTTTTGTGTTTAACAACGGTGTGCTTCGCTGCAGATGACTGCACTGTCAGCTGCATCAACAGTAAGTTCAGCGCAGTAGGAATGTAAAACAGGCCAGTGGTTCAGTTTCTCATCAGCAGATTAACACTGCAGTTTTTTTTTTTTTTTCCCCCACTCATAGGTCCCAACAGTGAGCAATGAAATAAAGACACTCATTACAGAACTGCACTCTGGTCTGTTTATTTTATAGAAACAATTTCACCATTGTTACTGAAAAACATTCATATCTAAAAATGGCAAACTTAAAAACAGTAGTTCAACGCAGTAGTACTATAAAGAACGCAGGAAACTAGCGATACGCAAGGGCTTCAAGCAGCTTTCTTCAAAACAGGACACTTAATGAGCTTTAATTTGGTCACAGTAGCTTTCAAAGGAACAGGAACATTCCTAGAGGGAATACAATTTTAACTAGAATGTATTTTAATGGCGAGGTGTTTTCCACAGTACACACTCCTGCTGCAGCAGATAATGCCTCACGGCTCTAAAGCCACAGTGTTCCACAGTCAGTCATGGCTGCAGAGGAATGTCAACACAACAGTTACAACACACCTTAAGTTTCTGGAAATGTTTAAATATATTAAAATTCCCTTTTTGTATTTGTGCACTTTAAACCATCGAATATTTGTGTGGCACATCGAGTGTTGCAACAGCGAAACGGCCAAAAAAAAAACCAAAACAAAACATTGCTCACAGCTGAGACATGCAGACAGATCAGTGCTCCATTTCAAAGTACAAAATTCACGGAGTTAAAGAAATACAAGGTGAAAAATGTATATAGCATTTTGTGTTGGTTTCAGTTTTACATGCGCTATTGTAAAAAGCCAATTAGAAACCCAAGTACCTGGGGAAAGTTACAGGAAACCAAGTGTCCCATGTACATAACGGTTACTTAAGTGCATGTAAACGCACTGATTATGTTGCAAAACACTGCATAGCTGACTGAAGCTAAAGGCTACATTTGTAACTGGTGTAGATTTCCTATTCCACACAGAAATTATTTAATGTCTCATCAGAACATTTATCTTATGCCCACAGTGACATAAACACCTGTTGGGCTCGTATGAGCGAGCTGTCTCACTGACAGTTTCTACTCGGATGAATAATGACTAATTACAAGTAACAACAGCCACTGCGTGATTATTTTGATGATTAATTATGTGTATAAAATGGGTAATTGCATGAAAATATTAGAATGTCATGTTTCAGGAATTAAATGCAGTACAAGTTTTGAAAAACAGTAACAGGACACATGTCTGTAAACACTGATTTTTCTGATTCCAGCCTGGTCCAGCAATGGTCTTGGATGACGTGGAGAAGGGTTGAAAACTGAATCCACTTAGTACACAGTTGAATAGTAGGTGGTGATGTTCTGGTGGAGTTTCTTGATCTGCTTCAGGAGGATACAGCTGCAGACCAGGGTAATAATCTGTCATGCAGACACAGGAGGAGGAGGAAGTAAAGGGCAGGGATGGGACAGAGAACTGAGGTGTGAATAACCTGCTTCCTCCACATGACCAGAACTAAATCAGCACAGAATGAGTTAGTGTGACAGGGGTTTCATTTTCTCACCTCTATAATCAATCTAAACACAGCCACATAAACAGAAGTTTGTGTGAAAGGAAGAAATGGGCACTTCGAGGAAAAAATCCAACCCATGTAATGTTATTTAACAGTACATTTTAGTTTGTAGATGGAAAAGAAAAGTGACGTAATGACGTGGGGTGGAGGGTGTACAGTGTGCATTCTGTGCCAAAGGAGAACCAATCAGAAGCAGCTTCTTACACGTGAGGGACAGGAACTATTAAGATTAGTTAAGGGGAATGACTGATTGATGAAATGATTATTAGATTAAACATAAGCCACTGCTGTTTAATTTGAAAATGAGCCACTGGTGCTGTGCTTGGAAAAGCTAGGTACATTATCAAAGTTTGGTCAATTACCTGTTGGACACCAACAACACAACAGCTCCAGTGGCTGAAACAATGTTACTTTAGGGTGGATTTTTCCTTTAAAAAGGGAGCTGAAGATACTCCGTGCTGAGAAAGTGCATAAGAACATGCAGTGAATTTATATTATATACATCAATACACTAAACTGAAGCCAGCATGAAACCTAAAGCACACTAAGCCTGAGGCACAGGGATGTTTGCCACAGTGAGAGGGGGAAAGACCACAGGGTCCTGGTCGGGGTAGGGGTAGGAGGTGGTGGAGATGTGCACAGATGGTTGTGGGTTAGCCAGGACACCAGAGGGCTGAGTCAGGATGATGTACTGAGGTGTTGAGGCAGAGGCACGAATGCTTTTACTGAGGACGAGGCTGCAAATGAGAGCTATGAACTTTAGGAACCGATGATTGGGAGAGAAAGAAAGAAGGGGGAAGGAGTTTGATTCAGAGAGAGAGGGATGCAGAGTGATTAGAACAGGGTCATTAACTTTATAATCAACAAAATCTATATAAAATTATTTTTTAAGGCTCACTTCTCATCCACTCAGACTTTCTGTACCCTCTCTACTGTCAATATATTTTTACTTAGTACTCCTGCAGTGTCTCATTTCACCAAATGTAAAAGTGTAGCTCACTACAGGTGTTCGATATATTTTAGGAATTTGACAATAACATCATGTAGATGGTATTTTGCAAACTTTTCATGCACACGCACAACTGTGTGACGGCCTACAACGTTTTTTTGGATCAAGTGACATACTCAATGTCAGCTGTCACATTGTTAATGATTTATATATATGTGTATGTATGTATGTATGTATGTATATATGTATATGTATATATGTGTAACATATTCCTAGCTGACATTTCTGGGAGCTTGATGCATATTAGAGGTCATACATTTTCACCTCTGTGTTAAAAACACGAGACAGAAGTGTAAAGTCTGAGTTCCGGCTGGGGAAACTCACAGAGGAGCTGATGCTCTGATCAAATGGTTTCAAATGTTGTTAAAAGAATAATTGACATCTTAAATTAATGTTTGACTGAACTAGATTACAAATGGCTTAGTTTCTTGTCTATTTGGTTGCTTGCTTGCAGGTGGGGGAGTAGAGAAACCTGATCTAGTAGATTCCTGCTTAAGAATGCAGATTTCTATGCCATGCATGCACATAACCAGGTTTCTAACTGGCTGGATAAAAGGAGACATCATTATACAGCCATGGCTCCTTGTTTTAAATCTCAATTCTCTGTTAAGTCTTGTTTTTCTCCTACTGTACTGTCTGCTTCGACACAGAATCCTCTGCAAAATGATCTGCTTAAATCTAAGGGCCAGCTTTTCAAAATAAGTCAGAGGAGAAGTGAAATCAGATTACTGATTAGTTACATGCATGGGGTTGTGGAAGGGAGATCAGCATGGGGAAAATGTAATGCTGGCCATGTTCAACATGTGACAGCACATCGCAGCTTGCTGCAGACCAATCAGTGTCCGTGCTGATTCACGTCAGCCACACGGGGCAGACACGAGCTAATGGTCACTGGCTAAAGAAGGAAAAAATCTGATCTTTGGCAGATGAAGCACTTCTCACATTTATTGATTCATCTCATATGTTATAACGATATAATGACACGTAGGAGCTAGTGGTTAGTGGGCCACTATCTTAAAGTACCATATCAATAACAAACGTCTACACTTGTGACCATAAGGCAAAACTCAGTATTTACAGAAATACAGTGTTAACAAAAGTACGGATTTACATCGGATAAACACTGCCCCCTGATGGATAGAGTTAATTCTGGGAGACACCCTATGCCGAAAATGTGTTGGTGCGACTACGCTGCTAACAGCAAGTATATCCCCTCCTTATGTCCTCTGAAGGACTCCAGGAAAGTTGCCAGTACATTAGCCATTAGGCTCCTCAAGTGATTCGGTTAAGCTGCTTGTATAGAGCTTTCTGAGGCGGGTTTCACTCAGATCTTTCAGATCGCTGATATGCAGCAAGTGCTGCATTAATTAGCATTTAGCTTTGGGCTAAATGTCAGCAAGCTAACACACTGCTGTGCGACCATGGTCACCATTATAGTTAGTATGCAGTGGAACAACTACTAATTGTTAATAACTTTTGTTTATACCTGCCAAACTCGCGTCAGTTCCCATCATCAGCCTCAGGTGTACCTGATACTTTTAGAATAACATTTCCTTTGTTTTTGTGGCTGCAGGAAACTCTGACCTGTTTCACTGCATGTGTCTCTCGATCTGGTGTGTCTTCATATTTCACCAGAATTCCACTTGCAGTGCATCTCTGCTGTAACTTGCAGTGCACTACACACAACTGGGAAGGTTTTAATTTATAGTATAGACATAAAATGCATCAGCTTACCAGAAGAGCTCCAGTTCCTAAGAAGATCCCCATCACCAGTGATGCTTTACTGTCAAAGACGTTTGCGATGACCACAGGACAACTCTGTGAGAAGACCAGGAGAAACGGTGAGGACATTCAATACTGTAGTTAAATATACACAATACTGTTCAACTGGTTCACTGGTAAAAGTCACCAATGTGAATAGTGAGCACATCTTCAATAAAACAGCTCCATTTAATGACAACAACTTACATCCATCTTGATTTTCTCAAAGAAGCCATCTGGTTTGGGACAAGTCTGCTGAGCGATCTCTATGATCGAGACACCGGTCACCCCACAGCAGTGAAGCTACAGAGCAGGTAGAGGATGAAGGAGATTAACAGCTCTCAAAGAAGAAACACCTTTATGTTATATTGTTACTATACAAAGTGCCCCAAAAGTCTCAATATTAAACCAAACAACACTGAAATATTTTTCATGGTGGCCCAGTAGCCACTTGCTGTACAAAAATTAAAGGTCTCCTCGCACTCCCAAAAAGCCTTTACTTCATCTGCGTGTTTCAATAAGCAGTCCAAACTGTGTCTGGAGAGTTTGTGCAGAGTTGCTTGTTCACACAAGCGGCACACGGTGGGACATAGTTTGGGTCAGATGTGTTCTCACTTGCTGAAATAGTCAGATTGGTTTTGGTGAGAAAATTAATTAAATGATTCAAATGACCAAACCATTAAGTGGAATAGCTTAAGCTCCTTATAAACACTTTATTCTTACCAGTTTGTGGATGAATGTGAGTGTGACAGCAATGGCGGGGTCTCCACTATTCACATACAGACCATACATGGTAGTATAGAACTCTGCAATTCTCAATCCAACCTTAATAATGAAAAGTAAAACAGTATTATATTTGATTTTTTAAAATTAGTTTTGTATCCATTCTGCTGCCTTTCCTTTCAACTTCCTCTCACCTCGTCACGCTTGGAATAAGCAAGAAATCCAACAACACCTTCAGCCACAGCCAGAATGGCCACAAGGACAATGAACTGAAAGGAGAGAATGAGGTTAACAAACAGTTCATTGAACAGGTTTTTATTCTGATAATCAATCACGAACATCATCTCCCAGCTGTTTGCATGTGCATCATAACAGCAGTTTTAAAAAGCAGTATTTTGTGTTTTATAAAGGCTCCTGACAGATGAGATTTCCCAACATGTTCAGCCTGATGTGCAGAGAAGCAGCTGGTTTATTTCACTCTGAGAGCCTGAAATGAGCCTCACGACAACCACTCGAAACTACAGTGAGTTGGTTTGCTGCATCATTTTCATGTCGGTTTTCAGCTATGTTGTAGCCTGTTTGTCCACACAGCACAAAGACCTTCTCAGTCTTTTGCTGTGTAGCAGTTAAGGAATGTCTGATTGTGACTACGAGATAAAGCTGGAAAACAGCATTACACAGGAAACAAGAAGAAACTGACAGTGTTACTGGAAGCAGATGTTTAATAGATCAGAATCTGTGTAATAGTTTATGTCCACAGTTTAGGGGATATCATTTATTTGTGCATAAAGACCACACTGTAAATTCTCATTTGGGGAAATGTGTTGAATCAGCTAATATTTTTTTAATTAATATAAATAAAGTTTGACTTTTTTGTTTCACACACGAGCATGAGAATCTTTTTTTTTCTCATGCATCCATGTTTACCATGTGTGCAGCTCGTCTTTTTTTGCGTTTCCTGATTCTTGGGTTTGTTTTGCAGTTTGCTTTCAGTCCAGTTTCATGTTTCAGACTTCCCAGCCGCTCTGTAACGTCACGGCTGGACCCTTTATCCACTGCTACGCCTCTCAGCCTTACGGATGAACCAACACTGATATGAGGAACTTCAGTTTTTTGGATTTTGTCCAAAGATTAGCAAGATTTTACCACTATTGCTGCAGGCTTAGTTTCATTTGCAACAGAAATGAAAGTGCTGTGTGTATGCTATGAGAGTGTGAGTGTGAAGTGCACTACAGCTGTTTCCACACTGTCACAAATGCAGCTCAAATCCACGTTTTTCAGATAAAACCGTTAATTTGGTTGTTTACTACAAGTCACAGTCTGTTGTGTGAAGACAAAAACCAACTCACCACTTGCAGAGCACCTCTTTTCTCATTGCAGGCACCATAGTCTCCAAACATCACCACAATCAGCATCACTGAACCCAGAACTATGAGAACAGTCACGCCTGGTGCCAAACAAAGAGGGAGACACCAGTGAGTCACATTTATCAAAACTAAAATAAATGATCACGCTGTTGAAAAACTACAATACAAACTCACCTATGACAAATGCGCTGGAATTGAGGCCCTCTATTTCGAAGAAGCCTCTGGTGCTGTTGCTGAACCTCAGCCACAGACCAAGACCCAGAAAAGCGAATCCCACCACCTGCCAAACAGGAAATAAACCTGCAGCGTTAAAATTCATAGCTACATGGTTTCACATCTTCATTTGATCTAATCGTATCTCTAATGTTCCGGAAGTGGCTGCGTCAGGTGTGACAATTTCCAGGACAAATAAAAAGAGGTTTTGTTCCACACCGTTTATGAAACAGTGCTTCGCCAGGTGGTCTGTTGTTGTTGCCACCTGCTACAGAGAAAAACCTAAAAAGATACCAACAGCTAAGCTAACAGCTAAGTAAACACAAGAACTATTCAGGACATTTCAATCAACAAAACTAGAACTGACACACAAAGCTACAGTCGACTAGACAGCAGCTCGTGTTTGAGTGTATCAGCGTCAGTTTCTCTAAAAGTTCATTAACTGCAGCTGTTCGGACTCTAACGCAGTGGTAGAACGTTTAACGCCTCAGACCGCTCTCTAACTCTGCTGCGCTGTACAAAGGTGTTTTTTTACTCCTAGAGAAGCAACAGTTCTGGTACCGAGGCTCAAAATGGAGGGCACAGAGTGTAGGTCGTCTATGTTGTGAGGCGTTTAGGGACAGAGGACACACATTCACATGTCCCAAAGACTCAGCCATAGCCAACCTTAGAAAACATATATAACTACAGTGCCTGTTTAGCTGTTGCTGCTTCGCTTCCACTATGCATGTGGACCACAGTTGATTTCTCTTAAGTATTTCTCCATTTTCACTCTGGTCCTAGTGGTGTGACAGTGGTCGCTCTGCTTTCGCCTTGTCATCGTTCAGTTTAAGTTGTTGCCACCCCGCTGAAGTTATCAGCAGTTATCTAGGTCACAGAGTGATGTTCAGTGTGCTGAGATGTAGTCTACGCATTTCCACATTTTGTTATTTTCTTTTTCCACTTTTCACTCACCCCCACTGGCTGAGGCAGATGGCCACCCACCCTGATCCGGTTTCTTCTGTTTTTATTACTATATAGTTGTAATGTTAAAGCCTGTAAGGTCTTAAACACTGGAAAGTGCCTTCAGACGTCTTTTATGTTGTCTGGCTCTATATAAATAAAATAATAGGAAGTGTAGAAGTGAAAATTATTTCCAGCAGCTTATATTTAGTAAAAAGAAAGGAAATGAAGAAGAAACTGAAAACTAAAACTTGTCCACAAACCAAACTGAATATTTTAGTTTGGTATTTTCAGGAGATCAAACACCAATGACAACATAACTATGAACATATTTATTCCTGCTCATAGATTAATTTGAATATTACACACTGAACCTTGCACCAATAAAATAAATTATATAGAATAAAATAAAATCGAGGTCTGAACCGAACCGTGCATTTGCTTGTCATAGTCCGGACAACATCTCTGCTTTGACCTTTTCCCTCAAAAAATAGTTTTTAAAAACAGTTTAATCATTTAATGTGCATCACCGGTTAATCACCATTTAATTACATTTGAAGAAGCCGGTGTGAACATATGTTAAAGCCTGAGGGGCCACAGAGCAGCGCAACAGGCCAAAGCGCGTCATTTAGAGGAATATTTCAATAAGAGGCCACATCGCGCTGTTACATGTTATTATAATTTTGACTCACCGCAAATATCACATTGAAAATGATGAGGATGTATTTGCAGAAGACGCCACATCCGTCCAGAGCCATGATGACGCGTGTTGTGAAGAGGTCTGCAACATGAATGAGAGGATCACACCACTGCTGCCGCAGCCTGGGTCAGTGCAATACACATTATAACCACCTAGTTACTGGATACAGTTGCGTTAAAACGTTAAAAACACCTTTTCTTCAATAAATGAACAATGAAACATGATGGATGTGTCAGCGGTTGTTGCTAAACGATGAAGTACAAACAAATAAATACCTGTAAACAAACAAATTCCTGAAAACTCTTCTCCTTTAAGGGTTTAACAGGACAAAGCTCCAGTCGTTAAGTCCAAACCGCTTCGCACTGCCACTGCGTTTGTTATCCTGCCTCATAAACCTCATGCCCCGCCTCCAACCCTTTCTGTTAGGCCTCTCATTGGTTGGCAACTGTGACTGACAGAGCGCTACGCCTATGAGCACAGGAGAGGACTCTACACAGATGAGGTGAAGTGAAACTTTAGGAAACGAGAGTTAAGGAATGTGAAAGCTTTGTCCTGGAAATGAATGGAAGTGTTATAAGGTCTGGCAGGATATTATAATCTAATAATCTTTATCATTAACAATTATTATTCTGCTAATCTGCAGCCATAGCAACAGATAAGTAGTATACATAAAGTTTATTTTATTGAGTATACTTAAGTTTATACTTCAAGTACTGTAAATATACTCCTATGTACTTCTAGTATACTTGCTTGTATACTATTTTAATACTTCTTGGGACTAAATTGACCCACTTTTTAGTTTACCCCTGATAAGTACATTAAAAGTATACTGAAAGTAAATTTGCATATTTTTACATATGCTCAGAAGAAGTATACTAATAGTATACACAGGAT
>OMLM01011918.1:0-27657 GCA_900302695.1 Helostoma temminkii
GCATGCCGCGCTTCCACTTCTTCGAGCACCGCTTACTCTTACTGTTCTTTCACCCGGCCACCGGCATCAGGCGAGGCCGAGGACTGGGGGTCTAGTGTTTGTGGCCGGGGTCGTAGTAACCCGAGGTCGCAGAGGTCGTCCTGCAGATCATCATGCAGCTTGGTCAGAGCCTGATATCTGAGTCGAAGCAGCGTCTGGCGGTCGTAAACCTGAACACAACTTTTGTTGGTGTTCATAGATGGTGCTGAGAACGCGAAAAACCACAAAAAGCGCCAATGTTGGTTTCCGGAGAGGCCGCTGCAAGCTACTGCCGTCCCGCCATCTTGGAATCTTGTCCAAGACATTCTGAAGAGAAATAAATGTGCTGTCCATTGTCAGAAAGCTTGGTCTCAGTGGCAGGTCATGGATCATCCAGCAGGATAATGACCCATAAACACCTAAAAACACCTAGGAACAAAACTGATTATATTCCTTACCCAGTGAAGGCACCCTGTCTTGTAAATGTCCTGTAGTGGTTCCAACTAAGTACCAATGAGTTCCTGTGCTGTTTTGCTCTGGTCTTGTGACGTAGATGCAGGGTAAACCGGCCAGCCTGGCTAGCACACCAGCTCGACAGCCTTATTTCTGTTTTCTCTCTCTCTGCGCAGCCTCCTACACTTGCTTCATGGTATAGTAATCCACAGAGATGCATACATCCATTTATTTTAGCAGATATGTCAATAAATAGTCTGAATATAATTTGAATATTTGCAGTCAATCAGATATGACAAAAAGTCACTGCTGACACATTTTCTCTTACTGCAGACACCCTCTAAACTCACACAACATTTGGTGTACCAGTGATTTTCAAAGTTTAGCAGTTTAGTTTAACTTTTTACAGAAATGGAGTATAGCTACACATGTTAAGAATGGATGACAGTGAAAAACGGAACATGTACTCCATTAACTTTACATGAACTTGAATATTTGTAGCTGGTCTGTAACTGAACTACTATGTTAGGTAAAATTAACTGAGTTAAGTTGTTTTTTCATTGTAGTTCTTGGATAGTGAATGGCAGAGCCAGCCATTCTTTAAGTCAATCACTGCAGCCACTGTAAAAATCCTGTATCAATGGAGCAAGCCTCTGAAACTGAACTCAGGATTTCCCAGTTCATGACTAAATCACAAAAACAAATACTGAGTCAGAATTGAACAGACTGCTCAGATTTATGTATGTGTTGACTTCTGCTCTTGAGTTCCCAGATTTACTGGGAAGTGGTGTGTGAATTTTATATCTGCTGTTAGATGGTGAAACGTGGTTGAGAATCACAATCAATATGAAATAAAATGATGGATACTACATATATTCAATCACCAGACCTCAGCTTTAATTTAAGTAGGTTTGCATCAATACAAGCAAAGTGTGGGAATAAAGCCAGTGCTCAGGGTTTAGGAGTTGAGAATAACTGGATAGATACACCATTCAATTTAAATGTACACAGACAACAGATTTATATCTGCCCAAATATCCAATCTACAACAATTCATTCACTTTTCTAAAGTCCAATCTTGCAGTACAACATCCAGTTTTGAGACGCCAATATTATTATTACTTCTAATGGTTTGATTAGGCGCTCACAGTACTGAGTTATGGAAAAGATTGTGGGCAGGCGCTTCATTCATACAAAAAATATGTGGCCTC
Source organism: Helostoma temminkii (assembly GCA_900302695.1). Classification (NCBI taxonomy): domain Eukaryota; kingdom Metazoa; phylum Chordata; class Actinopteri; order Anabantiformes; family Helostomatidae; genus Helostoma; species Helostoma temminkii. Next base: position 1,683 of record OMLM01011918.1, read on the forward strand.
ACAACACAATGATTATGTTTGCTGCAAAAACATAATCACGGTTGCACTCTAGTTGCATAGGAAAGTAATTTTCAGGAGATGGGATAGAAAATAAATTTAAGTTTGTAATGGGAAACTGTGTACTCTCTCTCCAACCCCTCCAACTGACACGGATTTTGTTGCTTTGAAGTTGTAAAACCTGCACTCTTGCTTCTGTCATATTTACTACAGCCCCTAGATATCTTCTAATTACCACACTTATAAAGCTGTGAAAACATATTTGACGCCCTCCTAATTTCTCCTTTAGTGTGTATTTCATACTAAACTGTTTCAGATCTTCTATTTAAACTTTTACAAATAATACAACCTAAGCAAACACAAATTACACAAAATACAAGTTTAAAATTTTTCAAAATGTTTCACAGATGTTAAAATCTAACAAAACATTGAGTAGATTTAAAGATTAGTTCTGCATTTGGTTGCTTGTCTGTCGTTTGTGTTAGCTAATGTCTATACAGTCAGGACAGTGACTGCTTGCTGTGAATACGAGCAACAGCAGTAAAAATCAATCAAATGCCCCAAAATTAACTTGGTGTTCATTTTAAAGTGACTGGTTCTTCAGTCGATTACCTGTCAGTCCCAGTGACAGCAGCTCACAGCACAGTGGTTTATCTGGAAGTTTCTAAGCTGATAAAGACTATTCTTCTGAATCCTTGACTTGTATATTTGGGGTTTTATATATTTTTGGCTTCAGGGTCATCAATATTTTCATCAGAGCGGTCCGGCCCCCCCTGGGCTCCTGCCACTGTAATATCCAGTATAATGAGTCTTTGCCAAGCAAACAGACCCGCAACAATATTGAGAGCTTCTTTTCTGTCCACAGACATTATTTCCCAAAGGAAAATGAAAATTAAAAAAGAAAAGAAATTCATCCATTCCACCCATCAACATTGACCCATAGCTAACCCTCTAACCACTCTTCATCCCCATGTCTCATAACCCTCCATTAAGTTCTCGCAATCAGCCTTTAAGCCATGACACACTTCATGCACAGTAGGATAAAGTCAGAGAAATAATCCTACATGAATGCAGTAAAATCACATCTCTCTGCAGGGATGATTCATCTAAACCCCAAGCCACAGCGCTCGTCAAGTGGGATCTTATCATCAACGTCTTGTGTCGATGTTGCCAGGAGCCTCTTCAAACATCTCGCTAATTAAGAGGCAACATGACCTTTGGCCCCCAGTCAGACACCCAAAAGATCGACCAAGAGAGAGAGAAAGGAAGACTTACAGAGCTTGTGTTGCTGTGACTTCCTCATTTGACAGTTTGAAAGAGAAAAAGATATTTTGACCTTGAATCATTAATTCCAAAACGCTGCATCCTCCCAAAGTGAAAATAAATACTGTTCATTTCTTCTGAGGAATTTTGCATTAGCAAAGAGATTTTCTAATGGTGTCATTACTTCACAGGACTGTAAGAGATCATTGCTTTAGCCCTCTCCTCATTCACGCCCTTTTATATTCTGTAGCTACTGATAAATATTTAAAGTACATTTAATCAATTACAGTTTTGAGGAACTGGTAGTTGACTCGACTACATTATTTATAGTTTGTGGGACTGTTTTCCCCCTGCACTATACTTACTAATTCATTCACATGCATTTATCTGAAGGCTTAGTTGCCAGTTATTTTATTCAGAATTCATCCACCACTAAACAAATAAAGTGTAAGATAAAAAGAACTGGGAATTATTTAACATAATCATTATACTTATTAATAGTAGTAGTATTTAATTTCATTAAATTCTGTTCCTGGTACTCACTTTGCAAAAGTCTGTGTAACGTTTCATGCACATTACCCAGGAATTGTTGATGAAAATTAGCTTTAACCTAATGTTTCTTTTTATACATGCAGTCACTTACAGAAGAATCTGAATAAAAACACCTGTGTTGAAGTACCTGTGGATTTAGAGGCAGAAGGCTGCATTTCAAGCCACACAACCAGATTGATGATTCAGTGAGAGCTTTATGATCTGTGAGTCTGAAGCTGAACATGTGTACAACACGTGAAGAGAGTACCAAGCAGCAATAAACCAGAGCAACTCGCCGAGCCTGACATTTGAAATGAGTGTTTGAAAGAGGCAGGAGATCTGGATGAAGATTAAATGGTCGACTGATTCAAAACAACACTCATCCTCTAAGTTTTCATTTAAATCTTCCATTATAACAAATACATTCATGACATAACCTATGTGAACCAGTTACTGCACCTATAATCTGGATTGTGTCCATCAAAAGGCTGTGTTTTAAATATCAAAATAAGTGGAACTACATTACATTAAAAAGAGACACAACAATAATAATGTGCTTTTATTTTAGCATTTAAAGTGTCCTGACGTTCTTACAGATGCTCTTTCACACAGAAACCCTGCCATATTGGTGAGAAGCTTGCCCCTTCTTTAAGACGCCTTTAACTATTTACACTGAACTTGAAGGACGTCTACCCTGGTGTTAGTGGTGTGACGTTTAATGTAATGTCTGACATGACTTATAATATACATGCCAGATATACATCACTTTCAAAACACAGTGGCCTTGGAGCTTTATCTTCCCAGTGCGTAGTTGTTGGCCCATCCAACCTGCCCAAGTGTTTTGTTGTTGCTTCTGTTGTTGTTTTGTGACCTGTTGCTCTTCTCTCTTTCTCTTCTATTAAATTATTTTGAAATTGAATATCTATCAGCCACACCAAAGATGCATGAACAACACAAATCTGTCAAAAACCGAGACAATAGCTATTGTCTAGAGACAACTTGCCATTTTTTACTGTCTTTCAGCTACACGTTATTCACATCTCAGTACTCTTTGCATGATAGTCTCACATAATAATCCACCTATATTCAGCAAATAGTTTTTTTATGAAATAATATACCAGAAGTATTGTTTGTTGCTGTGCCATGGAGAATAACTGTGCATAATGTCTCTCATAAAAAAAAAATCCCAAATTGTGCAGCATTTATTGGATGTTGCTAGAGACTGTTTAGATGCACTCAGCTCCCATTTAAGTGCAATTTGAAAATTAATAACAATCCTGATTATTTAAGGTATATATGAAGGGACAAACAGGTGGCACGGTGGTGCAGTGGTTAGCACTGTCGCCTCACAGCAAGAAGGTCCTGGGTTCGATTCCCGGGGTCGTCCCAGGGTCTTTCTGTGTGGAGTTTGCATGTTCTCCCCGTGTTTGCGTGGGTTCTCTCCAGACACTCCTGTTTCCTTCCACAGTCCAAAGACATGCTTAGGTTAACTGGGGACTCTAAATTGCCCGTAGGTGTGAGAGTGTGAATGGTTGTTTGTCTATATGTGGCCCTGCGATGGACTGGCGAGGGTGTACGCCTGGTGGACTTACAGGCGTAAGCGCCTGTAAGCGGGGTACAGCTTCTAGAAGATGAATGAAGGGACAAGATTATATGGAGAGGAAGCAAGAGTAATTTAATTTGTAATTTGAGAAATCGGTGCAAGGCCTCTTTGCTTCTTAAGTAATATAAGTTTTATTTTCCACATAGATCTGGTTGTCTTCTTGTCTCCTCTTTTTTCTTTATTGACCTTTGCCCCTCATTTTTGGCCCACCGTCAGAAACCTGTCTGAGATCGATCAAGGTGGTTTGTCGCTCTAATTGAAGGCTCCCACAGGTCGAACATGAAACCCTGGAAACCCAAACGTGTAAACCGCTCGACAAGTTTGGCTCCAGAGGAGTGCGATTACTGGCCAAGAGTCCAGTCAGAGCCACGTTGAGCTGCTTTCCACAGCATGGAAAACTACACTGTCCCTCAGGAGTCCTTTTTTTAATCCTCACTTTAAATGTTCAGGTGCTGTCTTCTCACATGTTCTAGAGGAGATCCCTGACTTCTCTCTTCAGAGGATCCCAAGAAGCTCGTACAGCCTCCAGGAAACCAGACTGTCTGATAAATACTTTGTTCGCTCTGCAGCAGCTCATCTTTGCCTCTTTTCATGCTGATGCTGAGCTTCTGAATTCATTTTAAAATCATGCTGCTCACTTCCAGGTGTAGCACAAGGCCTTGAAAATTTTAGTGAATTGATGTACCCTTATCATAATGTGAGACTTGTAAGGTCCTCTTACCAAATGCAGCTGGCTGTCCTTGGGTTTTTCATATTCACCTTTCATGTTCACCTACTATGTCTACGAAGACCAGTAGTGACTTTTATTTTTATTTTTAGGTGAATTTAATTCTTGAATTTTACACCCGCCATTACAGAAACAGTTTGAGGTTCATTAATGTAACAACAGCACAGATACAGAAGGTGAAACCAATTGGAAAACAAAATTTTAAATCATTTTTTAATAATGCAACATTACCTTACTCCACAGAATGTTTGACGATGCTTGTATGATTTATTTATTTGTTTATTTTTTGCAAAGGTTTGAAATCAGTGTAATATTGTGCAGTGGCTGTTTTAACAAAGACACCAGCTCTTAAGACCACTTAACTAGCAAATGCCTACACAGTTTCAAGCATGTTAACAGTGTTGCTCCATAGCTGTGTACCTTCCCACATAAGGACACCTCACTGTGCATTATTGGTTAACTAAAGCTGCAGCAGCTGATTTTGTGTATTCTCTGCCATCCAGTGCCTACAAAGAAGTATTTTTAGTGAAACTAACTGTATCTGTCTGTCTGGAACTGAACAGGTATTGGGCAGTGGGATCATTAGTGAACATGTTGATGTAATCTTAAGTAATAAAATGGTCTGTAGATGCTTTATCAGCAAATTCTAGTCACTAAATGGCCTTTCAGTATGATCTTTAGGTTGTAGTAACATTGTCCCTATGTTAATAAAAAATGCAAAAAAGTATAATTGAAATGTGCTGTGCCCTGTTTGTTCTGTAGTATTTGTATTTAAAGATGTTACTGCCTTTTTAATTCTATACTACTGGCTTTCTATTCATTAAAAAAAACTATTATCATGAGCAACTTTAACAAGCTTGTTGATCCTAGCAGTTTTGTTATGAACTATAAAAGAGTGGTACTTCCAGGAAAATACAGAGAAAGTACTGAGTCAGCCTTCTCCAAACTACATTTATTTAAAAATGCATGAATTATGATTATAAAAGCAGGGTAATTTTCATATTGCTCTCTGTGGTGAGCAGATATGCTCTCATTCTGCTGGAGCCTCACAACTGATAAAGCCTCGCAGTAGGGATGATAAGAGTTAGCAGATACCGCTGCTAAATACAGCTCATCCCCTCTGCTGTATGACGCTCTACTGTGTGGAATAATGTGTGTATTTAATCTAAATATGCATTATGTAAACTCACAGGGTTACTGTTTGGATTCATTCATCTTTCCCTTGGAGTGATCGATATTAATTTTCATTTAAAAGGTGCACAAAGAGGGGCTTTTGTGTAAAATCACAGCCCATTTATCACCCCTAAACCAGCAGGTGAGATAACTGCTCAGACCCAAAGAGATGTGTAAACCTGAATTTGTTCATTTGCTTGTCTGTTTTATATAGTGAAAGTTAATGTTTACTACTAATATGCTGATACTGATGTTTTCCCTGACTGTGGAGAAACCTAACCTTGTTAATGTTATAGTGGTGACATCAGGGTCATCTTATTTTTAAGTTTGACACAAATGTGTAATTGAACGGTACAGACGTAGTAACCTGGTGTATGACAAATGTAGGTGCTTATCACAGAGAAAGTGACACAACTGAGTTGCAAAGCTGGAAATGTGACATTATTTGTATCTAGAGGCTAAAAGTCAGGATACACCGTTGTCTTCTGCCATTCCAATTTTCACCTTATTAAACCTCACACATAACTTCCCGAAATGCAAAGCTTAAGCATACCCCTTTATACATACATGACAGCTGCAATTCATTGTCAGTGAGAGCTTGCTTTAAATCTCTGTACCCCCTGCAGAGCACTACACATTCAACAGAGGCCCAGCCACACTACAGGGCATGCAGCATGCAAATAAACTCTGCCATAGTTCTGTTTTTATTCCAGCAGAGAAACTGAAGCAGAGAATAGGTCAATTCAGTTCAATTCTGTTTATTTATTTAGCGTCAAATTACAGAGTCATCTCAAGGCACCTACCATGCCAGGTTTAAGACTATAAAAAAAATTATACAGAAAACCCGGTTTAATTAATAAATAAAGTATGATATAAAGAAAAGGTCCCTTAAGCATAAGAAAGTTATGGTTCTTCTTATGGTTGATGATAACTACAAAGGTTATAAACAGAAGACGGCAGAGGGGAAGAAGCACAACTACAGAAGAGAGAAGACAAGACGTTAATGACATGCAATGGTGGCATGCGTCGATGTAGAGGAGTGGAGCTTGTGGTGTTGGTGGAGGTCCCCCAGCAGTCTAAATCTTTAGCAGCATAACTAATGGATTGTTCAGAGTCACCTGAACCAGCTCTGACTATAAGCTTTAATAAAAGGAAAGTCTAGTCTTAAAAGAAGAGAGGGTGTCTGCTTCCTGAACCTGAACTGGGAGCTGGTTCTACAGGAGAGGAGCCTGATAACTAAAGGGTCTGCCTCCCATTCTACATTTGGAAACTCTGGGAACCACAGGAGAAATATGATCTCTCTGCTAATTCCAGTTACAACTCTGGCTGCAGCATTTTGGATTACCGGACATTTGTTACTGGGACATCCTATTGGGGCGGCAGTGGAGCAAGTGGTAGTAAGGTTGCCCCTCGACCGAAAGGAGAAGAACTGGCTACTGACATGTACAAGCCCAGCAAACCCCAGCAAACCCCAGCAAGTGGGCTTGGGACCAAATTGATGTGCGGACCATGCTCCACTGTTTCGACCAGGAATAAGCCAAAAAAACAATAAATGTAAAAAAAAACCTGGTACATCCTGTTAGTAGGGAATTCCAATTAACCTCTTTGTCTGTGTTTAGAAAAAGACAATTACAAGACAATGGGGCCTACGGTGATCGCAGGTATGGGGCCCTTTATATTCACTGATCTCCACCTTTTACAATCCTTGTTTATCCAAGAAAGCCAGGACCTGGTTATCTTTCTGCTATTCCTCATTTGCATGTAATAGTTAATGCTTGTAAATCTGTGCCTTTTTAGATTTTTTATCAAATTCTGTCTTTCATTTCTCTGAAATGAAACTGCATGCTGCTCAGTAATAATGTTAACATTCTGGTGCCATTTTAACATTGCATCTTTAAAGCCCAGTAACAAGTTATGTTAAAATGCTTGAACAAAACAACACGAACCTTATGATTCATGTTGAAGATGTACTCTCTCATACACTAAGATTTGAGGTGCACATCTAGCCTAGCAAGCATAATTCTAAATTGGGGTAAGCGAAAATAATAAAAAGTTGTGATCTGGAATGGATGACGTTCTGTTAAGTTGAAAGTTGCTGTAGATTTAGCCGATAATTCTTTGTAGATTCATCACTACCAGAGACACAATTTCCATTGTTTTCTAGTCATTTTTAAGATTTGTCTATTATCAAGAATAATAGCTGCCTTAATCTTTGACTTTACGTAATTTTAACATTCAAATACCATACTTCCGGAAATGTTACATATTTTGTATTTAGCATTGCATCCATTGCATTTTTTCATTTGTTCTCATCTTGCTCCAGCTTTTCAGATTCCGCGTGTGCATGATTTGGTCAGTTCAGCCGTTTGGCAGCACAGCATCAGGCCTCACCTCTCCTTTCATTTTATTAAATCATAGCTGCAGTGGCGAGACGGGTCCCGCAGAGTCAGGAGCAGAATTATTAACCTTTGCTGTCGGAAGGACGCCTCTTTCTCTGCAGGCCTGTGGTGAGACGACTGGCCAAGATGGACAGAGCACAGACAAGTGTATGTGTACATGTGCGTGTGTGAGAGGGATAGAGGTGAAGCAGAGGCGGGACAATCATGTTGCCATTCTGAATAAAGTCATCCATCCCTGAAGGTGTCTGAGCCGCTCACTCCATATTGCCGGTCACTAGCCGCGCTTACAGATCAGACACACAAAGTCAAATAATCCAACAAAGAAAGTATCAGCACCTTGCTGTCATTATAAACTCACATGAGGACTGGTGGCTGCTTACCTTCACTGAATGGAGAGCAACTACAGAATTCACTGAACTGAAAGGTAAGTGTGGAACTTGTATACTTGAAATTTAACAAATGGGAGAAAAATGAAAGTATGATAGAGGAACCATATCTGTATTATGATATCACTGCATTATTATGTGATTTGTAATCAGCAGTTTGATGTAGCGTATTAAAGCTACACATTGCATCTTAAGCTAGCGCTAGCAGAAACTCAATCCATTCTACTCTGTCCAGGCCTCCCTGTCTCCCTGTCTCTGCTCCGCTTTACACTTACACTTCTACATCTTCTATCGCTCCACCACCTTCAGCACTTTATCACTTTGGGTATTTAAAAAATTGCTATTATTTTACAAAATAATTTTAAAAAATGATCAAAAAAGAAAGATACTGCCAAACATTCAAATCAAGCAGAAATCGATGAGGGCTAATCTGTTAGTCTGACTTTTTAAGAGGCACTGACAGCAATATGTTGTTGGAAGTTGTTTGCATATTCATTAGTCACCACGTGTTATTAGCTTCATTTCATTGATCCTGTTTGTTGTCATGCCCTTCTTGTTATGAGGAAGCCTTCTTATTGGGCAGGCAACCTGCTTTCAAAGGAGTCATTAAATCACAGTCAGCTGTATTTACCATCATAATAAACTGTGGCAGAGAATTTTCTGACTGATTTTACTCTGTAAAAGTAAAACTAGCAGCTCTGCCTCTAATATGGCTCAGACCTGACTTGTGGCAAAGTTGTAATTAGCCTATTAACAGTTAACAGGCAGTTTTTTCAGGGGAAGCAACACTGTGAAAACATTTACACTACAACTGCTGGAACAGGATGGAATAATCAGCCCTGGTTTACACTGATAATTGCCTGTTATACAATAAGAAGGACGGAGTGGAGGCATTGTTTGTGACACTTTGACACAACAAGCTGCAGATGAACCAACAGCCCACGCGCAGGGACGAGGCAGCAGAGATCAGGTCCCTGCTGCAGGTTTTCAGGTTCCAGCAACCAATTAGATAATGAGTGAAGCTTCAGGCTCCAGGCTTAACGAGACCCCGAGCCTGTTCCGACAGCTGGCTGACGGGTTGATGGGTAATGTGGAGGGCCTGGCGATAACGAGGTCACTCTGTGATTGTGACAATTCAATTTGTGGTTTAACCTCGTGAACTTGGACTTTTCTTTTTCATCCTTAAATGTCCCCATCATAATAAACATCATTTAAAATGATAAAACATTACAAATATGTGTCTTGTCTGCCTATCTGAGCCTACCCAAACCTTGGGTGTATGAAATACATACCCATACAATTACATAGACACCTGTATGTTATATTCATTTTTTACAGTGTGAAACATTGTAGATGTTGTGTGCATCCTTCTTTACACTTTTCCCCCAAACTTCAGTCTGACATGTTTGACAGTTTTGCACCTACATTACAATTTAAAATAAAGTTCTGTGAGCTTGACCTTACAGCATGAGGCTGGAAAGACTGTGTTGTATTTAGATGCCTACAGTATTATTATAAAGATGAAGATAGGTGATTACATAATCAGATTTATGGGAACATCTGGACAGGATCATACAGCCTAGAACGCTAGTTGGTTGCTTTTCCACCAAACTTAAGTGGTTTGTCAAAAATTATTTGAGGCAGATTGTGGTAATGATATTTTTGTATTCATTGAGAGTGTTCAACCAACAGAACATTTAATTGCATGCCCATAAATGATCAGAGTGGTGGAGCATTATTAATGCGGAGGCCCAATTCAGTGGAATGGCCCCTTAAAGTTTTCAGCACACTATTACTATGCAAAACAAGAGTGTTAACAAAACTGGGAATAACTAAGCACTAAGTCATGTTTAAGAACAAGAAGGTAGCAGATGGCAAAGTACCTAAATGTGGCAGTGGAACATAGAAGGCTCAGAATCAGCACGCACAAACTTGTGAGCGCCACAACAATCGGGAATTTAAATCTGCCGTTATTCATAGGAAGCAAACAGCGTCTGTGTTCAACTGTATTCAACCTGCCACTTCTGACAGGTTCTTTTGAAAAGCAATCCAGTTACAGAGTCTCAGCAGAGGGCGGGCGTACAAATTCAATCCGTTTTCATTGTCCTCGTTGCTGTTGGTGCTGTGGATTGGGGTCGCAGCTGATGCGCGTGTGTGTATTTCACTGTAAAGGGAAATGGCAAGTAAGGCCATGGTTGATGCTGTAAAGTGAGCGTGAGAATGAAAGAAGGACTCAGGTGGCGGGTTGATGCATGATGGGAGTGACGGCAGCTCAGGTGGGAGTTAATTCAGTGTCAAATGAGACGGAGAGATAGGTGGATGGGGTGGATGGGAGGGGGGTTATACACAGTCCTGCATCAGTACTGCAGCTGAGCCCCTATGATGCGTCTGCACATAGATCACACTGACAGGTCAGTCTCAGTCTCTGTACAACTACAAAAATAAGAAGGAACGGAGAAACACTGCAGGAAACCACTAATACTGCATTAGACTCTAAAAAGAGAGAAATACTCCAACATACCACATGTACTGTATGTATGTAAAATAACATCCACCACTAAAGCTGTTCAACATTGCTGTTAGAAGGAGGAAGTGTTACGTTAGCTGAACGATTTGTTTTTGTGAAACTGTGTCAATCTGCTGTCTTTTATAAAAAGCCACATAACAGTATGAACAGAAGTGCTCACATTAAGCAGAAGGAACATTTTACATAATCCCTAATCCACTACTATGTGTCCATGTGTGTGTTTGCTTTGCTGCTACAGTACAATTGTTATGAGAACAGATTTCACTAATTCAGTTTGAGGACATTTTGTTTCATCAGAGGATCGTTTAAGGGTTAATATTAGAAAAGGTTTAGGTAAGTGGTCAAACATACATAAGCTGATGTACAGTTTGTGTGTAATGGCAATAAGTAATAAATTATATGAAAATAAAACAAGGGTTCAGCCATTTTATTGCGATTGAAAGATTAAGTGAATCTTTCATTTTTTGTGTTTCTAATGTATCTTATGCTCATATTAACATCTAAATAAAAGCTGATTTGAATCATTCTCATTCGTTTTGTCCAGTGATGCCCACATGAAAATCATTTACACAATTGTTTACTTGTAGATTTCCTGAAGCATCCTGGAATTCCAGAGGCTGCGGTCTACTTTTGGACTTTTCCTTCTGCCTCATAAATGTTTCTAGAGGATTTTGTTGTGTTTATAAAAGTCCACAAAATTTTTCCATAAAGGATTGTGAGGGTTATTTGAGGGCAACGGAAGATAATGATCTAATATTCCAGAGGGTACTTAAAGTTTCATGACATTGTTAAAGATTTCCTCTGTGGTTTAAAAAGGTTTTGAAGCTTCCTAAAGGCTTGCAACAGCTTTTGAAGATTCCCGTGCTCCCAAAAGGTTTGTGAAGGTTTATGTCTTAAAAGGTCTGGGAGGTTTTTCAAGGTTTCAGTTTTCTAAAGGTACAAAAACGAAACAAGAATGCAATGGTGAGTGATATAAGTAAAGGAGTGAAAGTGTCTTAAGAGTTTGCAAAGATGCAACGTTCAACTCTTGTTTTGTGTCTTTATCATTAAAAAAATGGAGAATTAAAACAAGAAAATCGTTCTACTTCCTTTTGGTATGATCCAATTGAGGTGATCAGAATGTTTCCCCCCATGAATTTCTGAATGAGTCCGAATGGGAGGACACCTACGGTACATTAAAAACTGTCTATCCCATCTGTCTTTAGAACATCTGAATATCCTTCAGGAGGAGCAGAATCAACACATTTATCAAACATTCAACACAACCAGACCACATCATGAGCTGGATTGGAGGCCTAGGAAACAAACTTGACAGTTAAAGGTCTCATATTATACTCATTTTGGGAGTTAATTACAGGTCCCTGACATCTCCAGAACGTGTCTCACAGATTCACCTCAAGACAGTTTCTTGTCTGAAAATTTACAGACTCTAGAAGTGCCCAGCGATAACAGGGAAAGGCTTTAGCATGCCGGCGACCCCTACAAGGGATTAAGTGGTTCAGAAAATGGATGGATGAGAGGAATGAGCCTTTTGTGTTCATTCACCGGAACGCTCAGCAGTGGCTGTGGTGGATGGTGATTGGCCAGAGCCATGACACTCCTCCTGATATATGTTGGCAAGGTAGGAAATCAGAAATGAACTGTTTTGGGGCTGGATTTTGTATGTATTAAAATGACTAAAAAGGGAATTTTGCATAAAATGACCCCTTTGACATATGTGAACCAAAGACATCACCTCATTATTCGCAAGATGCATATATTTCTATGTGGAAGGACATTTGGATATTTTAAATGGAAATGTACATTGGAGAAGAGTACTTTTATAACCACAGCATATTGCACAAGTATTCGTGATGTTCTGACTGTATGTTCTTTTAGCTTACATTAACTTTTGAATGTTCCCTATGTGTATATCTGGACAGCTGGTCTCACGTGAGGCCTGCAAAGTAAGCTGAAAGTGAACTATAGAGACATGTATAGAAAGAAAGACATAATGTGTGTAGCAGGTAGACTGATGGTGCAGTCATGCAGTAAATGATGTTGGTTTAAGGCATCATACTGCAGTAGATTGCCGCCTCTTCCAGCCTCCACACACACTCACACACTCACTAACGCTTAACACACAGCCGTCTCTTAATGATAATGCTCTTTAAATGGCTTTATTGATTTTATTGTAGCCTACCACACATACATTTTATGAAAGTCAATACGGTAAGAGGGCCACCTCCCTAATGTAAATAGCCGGTTGGAAGTCTATTAGAATGGTTATCGATGGAGGAGTGGTAATTACCTGCCGCTACACCACCATCGCTCGCTCTTTATCCCGCCGTGTCTCTGCCTGACACTTTAAAGCCACAATAGAGCCGAATATCAAGGGGGAAGCCGGTGAATATGCAATGCAAATCAATGCCCACAGAGTCTGTGTGCGTTTGATCAATAAAGTGATGGTAGTGAGAGTGTGGACTGCATGCAGTTAGTGTGCAGCTCCTGACGGTGGGAGAGGTCTCTACCTGAAGATAAGAAGAACTCAGTTCTGCTCATTTTCCTCTCTTGATTTTCTCTTTGTGACACACCATGTGTACTGCTGATATTACTCTTGATAGTACTGCTAATACTGCTACCGACAGGACTGCTGATTTAGTGTTAATGCTGCTGCTACTGCTGTGACCGCAATCGTACTACTACCGCTACTAGTCCTACTCTAACTACTGCTACTTTTACTGCTTCTGCTACTACTGTTACCAGTGCTACTGAAACAAAAACTATTCTAACTACAGTTACTACTATTTCTGCTGCCCTAATTACTACTGATAGTAGTATAGTATAGTATAGTATAGTATACAGTAGTACTTATATCACTTATGCTACTAATAAGGTTGAGCAGTACTGTACAGCAGTACTATTACTTCTGCTGCTACTGCTACAGTAGTATTGAAGCTGAACTGAAGCTGTGTGATACTACTGCATGTCCTATTACTTCAATTAGTACTCTTATTCTTCATATTACTACAGGCACTGGTTTTACAGCTGCATCTGCTTCTACCAGTAGTACTACTGCAACTATTGTCAGTGCTGCTACTACTCCTACTACCTCTCTGACACTACTACTGTAACTACTGATTTAGCTTTTCCTTTTAGTACTACCTCAACGACTCTATTGCTACTTTTGCTTCTGCTGCTGTTTTAACTACTGCCACTCTCAGAACACTGAAGTGAGAGTTTAAACTGCATGTCTGTGTGTGAACAGCAGCTCCATCTGCGTGGAAAATAAGAAAAAGACTCTCATGCGTTTAACTAATTTCATTTCTCAAGTTCTCGCTCTCTCTTCTCTGTCATTTTCTTCATTCCTCCTCCTCTTCCTCGCTCCCAGCGCCACGACTGGGTGACGCCGCTTAATTGGCGACGACACTGAAACATGTCCTGTCCTGCTCTGCAGCCTCCTCTGCATAATTAAAACAAGAGCAACACTTCATCTCCACTGCAGCAGGAGGCAGATGAGAGAGAGAGCGAGAGACACTGACAGGGACAACAGAGAGAGAGAACAGGGTGAAAGTATCCTCTGTTATGTCTCTTCTGAAAACCTATTTTTATAGACTGGCTTTTGTCCCATTATTTTCACAAATATATTATTTTTACCCTCTGTATGTCCTTTTATCTCCCACTGCCTTCTCCCTTTACTTTTTTATGTATTTGCACTTTAAAGTTGAATTTATTTGATTAGTTAAGCACTTTGGTAGCTGTGTGTTTCGAGACATTTGACATGAAATTCATTACTTTATTGTTATTATTGATAATAATAGTAATAATAATGATAATAATAATAATAATAATAATAATAATAAGACAACGAAGAAGGAGACAGAAAATCATTATGGATACACATTGAGCACCTAAAGGATGGGACTGGGAGAGGGTTGTCATGGCAACAATAGAAGAGAACGGACTCCCATCAGAATCGGGAGGTTGGACCCAACAGAACCAGGGTCCTGACTGGTACACGATAAAAGCACAGAGTCACAGAGTGTTACATAACATATATACTGCACTCATTTAGTAATATTACATTTGTGCAGTAGTAGTAGTAATACTACTGTTACTACTACCATTCTTCCATCACATATGCTAACTCCACTAGCAATCCTACTATTCTGCTACTGCTACTTCTAGTATTAACTTATGTAAGTAAGTAAGTAAGTAAAGTTTATCAAGACTTATCAAAATAGATGGATCTTGAGCTGCTTTTTTAAAGTTTCCACTCATCTGAAGTCCAGTGAGAGTTTTTGAGTTTTGGAGCCACAATTTTAAAAGCACCTTTAGGTTTAAGTCTGGATCAAGGAACAACCAACAGACCCTGATCAGTGGACCTTAGAGACCTGCTGGTAACATAAGGTTGTAGCAGATCAAATGTACACAGGGGTCTGACCATGCAGGGCTGAAAACAATTACAAGTACCTTGAACTGAATTCTGAATTTAATTGGGTTCCAGTGTAAAGAGATGAGGATCAGTGTTAACCCTTCCCTCTTAAAGAACCTGGATAAGAGCTTGGCAGCAGAACTCTGATCCAGAGATGTAAAGAGAGGAGTAGGACAACTTTACTGCTCCATTAATACTAACAGGGACTGAATAGTAATCTTCTGTTGCTATTAACCCTACTACTGAAAATATGAATGTCACTATTTTTAAAACAAAAGCTGCATCATTATTGTTACCAAGGCTACATGTACAAGTACCAACATTACCTCTTCCACCTCATTCTCCTACTACTGTAATATATTATTAATATTATACAACTGGTGCCAGTGTACTACTACAACTGCTCATGGTTTTCCTTATTAACACCCCAACTACTACTACTGTTGATAATGTTTCACCGCTGTAAAGTTCTGCTTCTACTACTAGTACTACCACCACTACTACTACCACTACTACTACTCCTGTTAAACTACCATTACTTTTGTTACTAAAGCTTTGCCTTGTGAGTGTTACACCTGCTGGTACCAACACTACCGCTACTCTGCTCTACAGAGGGTTCCTGTATGAAATTGTACATGGTGAATATTCTTAAATTCTTTAACAAGGGGTCGTTCTCGTCTCACAGCTCATTACTGTCCCAGGATCCCCAAGCAGGTTAATCCAGCCATGGTTATAATTCTTACTGTACAACAACAACAGCCATTAAACACAATTACTGACACTAAAGCACGGTATTAAATCCATTTATTCACAACAGTGACAATAAACAAGTAAACAAACCAGAGCCTCAGCTGAGTCAATCAGCGACTAATGTGAATTATTTCTGTTTCTATAGAGTTGTTCTCTCAGCAGATCTAAGGTCAGTGCAGCACCTGAGCTCTTCAGTCACAGCACAGCAGCCCATCAAGTCGGTTCAAACAACTTTACAGTACACCCCGCTGCTCTCTGCAGCTGTTTGGCCTGCAGCCGTAAAACCTGAATCTGGGCCATCATAATGGTGCATGCAGCTTTGTGTCACTGCACTCATGTTCCAAACATCATATCTGTCTCTCCTCTCAGCCTGTTCCTCTGCCTACAAAACATTTCCATTTCCATTAAATGAGGAGATAAACAAAACAGAAATCTGGCAACAGAATTGAAATGACAGTTCAGGTTAGCGAGGTGGCACCAGTTTTTCTGGTCCCCTACCTGCTGCAGGATAATTGTTTTTTGGCCCATGGATCCCTCCAATTATTTTTCTCTAATTATAAATTTCCCAGTGTTGTTTTTATGTCGTTAGAACTGAAAAAGGTCTTTTATATTTGGATCATTTTTTGATGTTCCTCTTTTTTTAATTACAGCATGCAAATTGTCTTTTCTTCTTCTGGCTTTTTAATCCTACATAAGAAAGAAAGAAATCGTACTTACCTTAATTTTTGTCTTTTTCTCACACCACATCGATTTGGTGAAATCCTAAACTGTGGGCACAGTGTGCAGTGCAGTGCTGCTGACATTTTAGGTTCTGAAAGGAAGACAGGATGCAAGAGCACTGCTGACAACACATGCACAAACCAATGTGGTGTCCAAGGCCACAGGCCGAACTCAAGGCTAAAAGGCTTCACCACAAACAGTGAAGAGGAACAGGAGCACAGACGCATTTCCTTGACTGACAGCAACTTAAACAGGTCTGAATATTATTGATTAATTGCAAGGTTGACACTCACAATAGACAATAATTGAAATAGGATCTGGAGAAAGGTCACTGTCGTACCAGTGATTTTAACAGTGATAACTCTAAATTCAATTTAAGACAAAATGTATCAGTGGTTCAGCTGGCAGCAGCGTACGAGACTGGAAGAACTGGAGAATTCTTGACCAGTAATTTATTTTATAAAATGATGAACTTGAAGAAAGTGTCATTTTTGGTCCACATAAATATAAAACCATAACCATATGCACAAGACCTTTTTTGTTGTAGTTTTTTTTTCTTTTGTTTAATGGCTAAATAAAAACATATTTGAATATGTGCAGTCTCTCGCTTTCTGTGACTAGGTGTCTAACATGAGAAAGTGACCAAAATCCCGAACGCTACAAGCTCTGTCAGTGTTGACCTACTGTAGCCACACATTAGATGTCTGTACTACATATCATATAACTGCATCATTTACCATAAATGTTGTCGCTGTGCTTCTGGGTGTCAGAATTGAAGGAGCAGTGGCTCTGATTCAAAGTTTAAGCACATGCCAGCAGCTACTCCCTGTCAAAACTTTGGCAAAACAATAAAACATTGACTGATGAAACTCAAGGCAATCATCAAAAATATTTGTGTTTGTACCCCGTGCTTCATATCAAGTAATGCTATATATTGTATAGTGTACAGTGCTGTGAGTACAGTACACAAAAATAACCTGAGTAAATACAAAATGCTGTTTTAAAATGATAATTTCACTTATTAAGGGAAAAAGCTGTCCACACCTGCCTGGCCCTATGTGAAAAAGTAATTGCCCCCAATTGCTAAATGGTGAATTGACTGTGATTAACCATATTGTTTGTAAAGCTCAGTTCAGTGTCACTTGCCACACCCAGGCCTGATTACTGCCAGACCTGTTGAATCAAGAAATCACTTGAATAGAAGTGGCAGTAATTTTGTATTCACTCAGACTATCTTTGTATAATACTAACATTTTGTTTGATGATCTGAATCATTTAACTGTGACAAATATGTAAAACCATAAAAAATAACGCGAGAAGGGGGCTTATACTTTTTTACAGCACTGTATAGACTTTATACACTGTTGGACATTAGCGGAAATAACATTAGATAATTCCACTTATAAATCTCTAAGCGCATTAGCTAACTTCATTAGCTAACATTATTCCCCTTAGTTCCCAATCTCTGGTTATCTCAGGTGGCCATCACAAACTTTTTATCCACCTACAGCAACAGAGACAATATTTAACGTGACCTGAAAAATGAAAATGATGATGTGCTACCATGGAAACATGGAATGTACAATATAGTGGACCGGTTTACACACTCAGCATCTTGACACCACTACAAAATAGCGAAAATGCTATATAGTGTACTATATACTATGGAGTGGTTGTGGACGCAGCCTTAGAGTACTGACATCCTGACATCCTGAGCCAGTAAGGCCAGCATCAGGATGGAGTTTACAAGTCAGACAGGAGGTGTGGTTGTCTCTCTGTTCTCACAGGACAGGAAGTTTCAGCTTCCTCTAGTAACTAACCCCCATCAACCAGCAAAGCTGTGTTCTCATTTCAGTGTAAAGGAGAGATTCCCGAATGCCTTTTCTGTCTGTCTCTTCTTTCCTCCTTACTGCCTCAGTGCCACATTTAATACACCTGGGTGACTTTGATAAAGCCTGCAGAGGAAGTGGCCACCTCTACAACGCTGCTCGATTCATGATCTGCCTATTCAGCAAAACTCCAGGGTGGGCCTTCAGAAAGAGTGAGAGATGGTGGGAGAGAAGGCTGAGCAAGGATGAGTGAGAGGAAAAAAACACAAATGGAAAGAGAGAATAGACACAAAGATGGAGAGGGAGCCACTGGCAACATTTTCAGTGGTGTACCAACAGCTGTCATATCCCATATTTCAAAGATGTGTGACTGCAGAAATGGGTGGAAAAGAGAGAAGGTGTGTGTGTCACATGCCTACATGATCTCTATCCAATAACAATGAATCTACAGATGTCATTATGCCTTGTTTTCTACACAGGCTTAGTGACACTCTATATGTTTGTCTTCTACAGCCTGATATAATGCACTGCTCTGAGCCATAGAGTCATTATTGTTCAAGAACCTATTGTCATAATCGTCAGTGAACCACTCTGTTGAATTGGGTGACATGTTCCTTCATTACAATGAACAGTTTGTTTTGATTCAGTCTCACAATCACTGTCCTGCTGCCACAGATACTCACTAGAACGAATGTGGATTAATCTGCTTCTGACAGTATCTTTTTGTTTGTTTGTTGTTGTTGAAACTATACATAAGTGAGCTACACTTCTTCTTATTATTTATTTTTCACCATGTTTCATTATTTATCTTATTCTTTAAGAATTATCTTTGGACTTTTAGACTTGGGGCTGAGAGTCACAGACAGGGCAGGAGTTATTTGGCTTTGGTATTTCATGCTATTTGTTCACCATGAGAAAAATACCAACATAAAACCTTCTTCTTCCGCCTCCTCTTCTTCTTCTCCATCATTTGTGTCTTCCCCTGTCACACCAACCTTTCTCATATCCTCCTTCACCACATCCATGAAGCTCCTCATTGGCTTTCTAGCGGCTCCATTGTCAGCACATGCCCACACGCGGCAACATAAAGCCTGATGTGATATAAATAACACAGTAATGTATGTATATTGATTCCCTGATTATGTCATGGTGATGTCACCAACACAATATTCCCAGATCAATATTCTGTGTTACATACAGTACTCTTTTGTAATGGGAAATGTAGTATCCAGGATTTCTGATCCTCTGTTGCTGTAATCTGACTATGTATGTCTGACGTTTCAATTTTCCACAGGAATGCAATAAATAAATACATCAAATAAGTTGTGCTCAGTGATTTGCAACACTACACTCGGTGATGGTTAAGACATAGATACTTTGCTATTTATATATGCTGCTGCTATTCCAGAGGTCAAAATAGTGGTGATCTTTATTAAACCAATTTAAGAAAGTAAGAAAATAGATATATTTCTGTAGTGGGTACACTACACATATAAAATATTTACCAGTCATAACTGCAGTGACCACAGTGGTCTGATTTGCAGGATCTTACAGAATAATGTAGCACACTGTGGTCTCACTCTCTCTTTGTAGCCCTGTAGACTTCACTGTGTATCAGGTTTGTTCTGACATGTCACTGCTTTAGTCTCAATATCGTTTTTCAATCAACTTCTGTATGAAATGTTGTGTATAAATAAAGTCTGTCCTGCTGTTGGAATGAGCACTGCGACTTTCTTATTGCTTCATCTGTCCTTCTGTATATTTTATGTTTTTTGTCCTTTCTATTATTCATTACTTTTTCTTTTGTCCTGAACACAGTGAAATTTCAGATTGTATTGTCTTGTGTATTGCCCCTCATTTACCATATTTCTAATTATATTCAGTTTTTAGCCTTTATTATTTTCCTACTGCAGTGACACCATCTCCCTGCGGGGATCAATAAAGTTTCATCTAATCTGGACCTGATGAAACTGTGTCAGACTCAGCAAGGAGCTCTTGTTGCTTTATTTAGTGCAGATTTCAAATTGAGTTTGGTTCTGTGATCTTGCTGCTTTGATACTACGACTGATGGACATTTACTTTTCATAGTCTCAGATGTGACTTTCGCTGTTGTGAAAGTCTTTTATTTGCTGCAGCTTTACATGAGTTATTTTAATTGAAATCTCACTGTTTATGTTTCACGCTGCGACTTGTATTGAGCATCTTTTTTTTCACAGATGCTTCAGTTGAGTTAAAATGCCCAGGTTAAACAACACTCTAGATGCTTAAAGGAGAATAAATATGCATGAATAGATGTGAGGTTTTTATCCAGCAGTTTGACACATGCAGCACTTTTCACTCCTCAACATTGCTACCTCCTCCTAAAGCCTGTCTGAACAGAAAACTGACTTATTTGTCCCCTAAACAATAGCACCACAAATGTCTACATTATTTTATATATACATATTTACCATCCTATTCATGTAGCCATAAAACATCTATTAACTCCAACCTGGGGGAGATAGACAAACTGGAGTAGATCGTTTTCCTGCTTTACCTCTCTCACATGGACAAAGCAAGCAGCAATGCGAGGATCATGCTTTTTGATTTTTCCAGTGCCTTTAATACAGTCCAGCCTGTCCTGCTGAGAGGGAAGCTCCTAAAAATGCAGGTGGGTTCCTCCACAGCCTCCTGGATTACGGACTACCTGACAGACAGACCACAGTTTGTACGGCTGTGGGGTGAAGAGCAGCATGGAAGCACCTCAGGGGTCTGTTCTATCACCTTTTCTCTTCACCCTGTACATCTCTACAACACTCTCCTGCAGAAGTTCTCAGAACCACCATCTGACCTTAAATTTGAGCAAGACCAATGACATGGTTGTGGACTTTAGGATAACTAGAACCAGCTTTGATACTGTCTCCATTCTGGGAGAGGAGGTGGTGGAAAGATACAAATACCTACACAGAGGAAGGGACGGAGCAGGATTTACTCTTTTAGAAAGCTTATGTACTAATGTGTGCAGCAAGATGTGAAGATCAGTCTGTTGTATCCAGTGCTGTTGTATGCTGTTGCAGCAGTGTATACTGTATTACTGTGTTCTGTGTATTGTTGTGTATTTTCTTTTACTAATGTTTATAGCGTTATGTTATGTCAGTCTGGACTATGTTCTGTTATTGTATATAATATAATGCACTCTGACCGTCACTACGACCTCAATAATAAACATATGGTAGAATTATTATTACTATATGTATCTACATAAGATGGAAAATAACTACATAGTGACTATGAAAAACTACATTAACACTGTTTAACATGTTCCACAGCAGAAGAACTGAGAAATAAAATCCATAATGAGAAAAATATAAAAAATACATTAAAAGCAGCATAAATTAACTCACAGAGGGAAGTGTGTGTGTGTGTGTGTATATGTGTGAGAGAGGAAGAGAATGAGCTCCTTGCTGTGTGATGTCCCACAATTCCTAGCGGCAGCAGTGGCAGCATTGCTCGCTGATGGTGCTATTAAGGAGGAAATGTTGCTGGGGTTCTTCATTGCCATCTTCCATATTTTGTGTAATAGAATGTAACTAGCATCATTATTTTTTCATCACAGCCCTCCCACAACTGTCTTCCACATCTTGGAAGATCACTTTCCTCTCTCGCTGCTCGCTGTTCCTTCGTCACACTGCGAGTCAATTAAAGAGCACAAGATAAAATGTAAAGAGGAAAAAGAAAAGAGGCTGCAGCAGCCCGCTCGGGTCCCAGCGGCGGCTTCTGACGCTCCGCACCACTCCATCTTGGATGTGGAAATGAAAAAAAAAAAAAAAACATAAGAAGAGGCAAAAGAAAGCCCTGCTTAGTTTGAAGTTGAAGAGTCTCCTGACAGCAGCCGTGTCTGCGGACAGTTTTTTTTTCTTTGCCATGCTGTGCCTCCTGGAATGGACACTTTGCACTAAGGAAAGTGAAATGCCTCTTATGATCACAGCCGCTGCAAAAATGGTGGCTGAGTTTTCCCTCAGTGCTGGTCATCAAATACTCATGCAAAACTGTCTTCTAAAAATATGCTATGAAAATAAACAGCAAACACAACAGATGTAAGTGTAACTGTTTAGACTAGAAAAGTGAAAGTTTAGGAAATGACTGACTTAAGCTATTCCTAACCAAGTGCTGTTGGTCACTAAACACAAACCTAAATAAATGTAGACACTGCAGTCAGACAAACAACATGTTCCACTGTACAGTGTCTAAACATTTAACTAAAATGTTTTGTTTTGTTTGTGACCTGTCATGTCTGTAAATCATCAACATAGCAGGAACAGAAATATATTTGTATTTGCGCTTTAGTGCATTTCTGAATTACATTCACGAGGCCCCAAAAATGAAAAAGAAAGCAGTTCTCAGACACCTCACTCTAAAAGTCTCACTTAAGCCTTTTTCACATATGCACTCTATCACATATGCACTCTATCTATCTCCGGACATTACTCGCAGTTGCATTTTCACACATGCAGCACTGGACATCACCTGGACATACTCAGTTTGAAATGTGTTCAGACATCAGGAAAATAGTCCAACTGATTTTGGTGAGGGAGCGTCTCTATGTAGAGAGAGCACAAGAACGAACAGTCAATCGCATAAATCAGTTGATTCTGGTTTACAGCATTGAAGCAGAGTCAATCACATGATTAGGAATTATGCTTAATGTATAAAGCCTCCGTTTCATGAAGGAGAGAAACATGAGAAACAGCAGAAAGCATAATACATATTTCCTATATTTAAGGGTATTGCACTGAGCAGATACACTGATAAAAACTCATGCTGTAAATCACCGGCTGTGTTCACATCCCTGTTTTACACAAACATTACACAGACTTTGTACGAAGGAGGCTGGCTGCATAAAGTCTGGGTAATGTTCATGTGGGTTAACCTTTATGTTTGCGTTCACACCCGAAGTCTGGAGAAAGTCCGGTGTCCAGTGTGAAAGCAGCTTTAGAGATTCAGTTAATCTTGAAATTATTCATGATAATGTTCATCTGCAAAATGTACATTCAGCTGTTTGCAATAAACAAATAAAACAAGAACAATTATTGTTTAACCCCAGACCCCAAAGGTTGTGTGTTCAATTCCCAGTACACCCGATTCCTGGCCACATGTTGAAGTGTCCCTGGATGAGACACTGTATCTCTGTACCCTTGGCACCTCAAAAGGGCAACCTGTCCACAAAAAAATTCCCCAAGGGGATTAATAAAGTATGTATTATTAATATTGTTATTATTTTAATGAGTACTAAATAAAATCCTTTATAAAAGCACACATATGTAAATCATGTATTGTCTCTTGAATAGCTGCACTAGGTGAGCTTGAAATAGAACAAATTAAATACCTGAACTGGCTAGGGGCTTGATGAGTGTCATGGTGGATTCCATTTGTGAAATATGGCAAAGTTAATTAAATGTTAAGTAGGTTAAAGAGATCAGTGCCTGTCACAAACAGGAAAAAACCCTATGAAAGATAGCGAAGGCACTAAATTTGAAAAGGTAGTTCGCAAGTTCAAAGTTAAAGAAACAGTGGCTCAGGTGAGTAAATGTTTCTTAGTTGTGCTACTATAGACTCAGAATGCTGGGGGACCTCCTCTCTCTTTCCATAAATATGCTTCAATTGCATGTTGTCGCTTTTCTCTCACTCTCTCCGTACCTTTCTACAGGTATCCCCAATCTCTGAGCTGTATGTTTCTAGTCTGCAGTTACTGGTTCTTCCAACCTAGCTGTTGCTTCTCCGTTCTCTCTCCTCTTCCATTGACCCCAAACGGTTGAGGCAGATGGTCACCCGCTCTGAGTCTCATTCTACAGGAGGTTTCTTCTGTCTGAAGGAGTTTTTCCTCTACACTGTTGCCTAGTGATGTTATGATATGGTACTAGTTAGATAAACTAAATTGAACTGAATTGTTAACAGTACCTGGACGTGGTAGAATTTCTGAGAAAACAGGTGGATCAAAACCATCAGATGACAAGCCAGACTTGGTGGGGCACTAAGGTTCAAACTAAACAATGAAGACGGATATTGCCAGAACACCAGAACCTACACCACTACAGACCCAGAAGAACAAGAAAAGCAATTTCCAACATGTTTTATGTTTTATATAGATAAGCCAAAGAGGCTTTGAGATTTTGATCTGTGGAATTTTGTGGAAATCTTCAGGCCTGTGGATCAGCGATATGTTGGGAGAGCACCAAGCATAGGCTATGCAGAACACCCTGCCTACTCTGAAGCATGGTGGTGGCTCAGTGATGCTCTGGTGCTGCTTTGATTCCTCTGGCACTAAAAAATCTGCAGCATTTGTGAGGCAAGAGAAGGCAAGAGAAAACGCCATGCCACCCGTAAGGAAGCTGAAGCTTGGATGTCATATTAGACCTTCCAGCAGGAAAATGAGCCTCATTTACTGAATCTTAAGTTAAAAGAGGATTCTAGCTGTTCCATAGGGAAATGCCCCACAGGTGCCTATAAACGAGTATAAATTTGCTTCCCTGCTGGAGTACTTGCCCACAATTATGCAAGCTAAGCGAATCAGCTGGCCAGAGTTCCAGGAATGGGTTAGGATGCTGTGGTGGCTGCTGAGGCAGAATTGCTTTGATGGTTATGTCCTACAATGTGACCTGAAGTGCTAGTTTAGTGTTTAATATTTTAAAAGACCATGATGCTAAGATGATGCTAGGGTTCCCAGTTAAGTACTGAGAGGGCTGAATAACTTTGAAAATGCTGTTATCATTAAAAGTTGATTTATGTGTTGAATTTAGTTGTGTTGAGCTGTTTAAATTGTTCTTTGAAAAACAATTTGTGGTTTTAGTCTCTCAGATGTTTTGGATCATATGAAACAAGCTGTCTGAAGAAAGAACTTTTAATGTTGAGAAAATGTGAGGCGCACATTTTGATCATGTTTTCATATTAACTCATGATTTAAATGTAAATGTGAAGCCTGGTTCATTAGGACGGCCATTTGATTTTTCTCGTCTTTCCCCCCTATATTTGCCCAACTGTTGCTATAGAAAAAGTAGCATGCAGAGACCTACCATGGCTCATAATGATGGTATAAGGCTGTTACCTAAAGTACCAAGAAGCTATAGCTATATATGTTTGTAAATCTTCCTATTTGTGTGGCTGTAATTCATAATCTGTACAGATCCATGTGTTAGTTGACTGAGCCTGTGAATAATATTATTATGGGACTGAATCACTCTAAGATGTCATAAGATTCTCATCTGCTCTGTCGAATAGGTAGCTTAAATGCAATTGTCTGATTTTGTGGAACTATATTTTCTTATTAATTCCGTATGTCTGTGTGTGTTCTATGGACCTCTCTCTGTAGTTGTGTCTTTAAAAAAGTTGAATTGAAATGTACCACTCTACTATTGTCAAGGACTACTATCGAGCTGAAGTAGTTCTTTTTAGTTTAGTAAAACAACTGAAGCATTTAAAAAAGATAACCTTACCCTGACCAGAGTGAAAAAGCCCACAGGCTCAACTAACACATTCATTATAGAATCATGTCAATGCCATATTATATAATCATTTTATCCTTAGTCTGTTTCTATAGCAATGACATCAATAGACTTTTTTTCCCTTTCACATATCAAGACTGCATTTGTGTCAGTAAAACATGAGAACATGATCTATAAG
>OMLM01011922.1:0-15592 GCA_900302695.1 Helostoma temminkii
ATACTTGCAGACACACTAAATCATAACAAAAGCCAGAAAGTCAAAATTTGGTGAAACATTTTTAATATTTTGTAGTGTAAACATAATCTTTAAAGTTTATAAAGTTTATTTATAGCAGCAAAAACGGCAAAAGGTAAACAACCAAAACCAAAATCTTTGCGTGATTGTGAACCATCTTATGCTAATAATAAGATTGTACATTAATATGCTATATAATATGCTATTCCTGCACTCTTCTGCAAATGTTTTGCACAGTATTTTGGAACCTGGCTTAAGTTTTTTTTCCATTAAGCCACAAGATGGTGGCTGAAGCAGGTAGTAATGTTGGTGATCAGACTTAACTCACTATTATTTACATTTATCTTAAATTTTAGTGTATTCTCACCAAAGATCAATGACTGATTTAAGATATAGATAGATAGATAGATAGATAGATAGATAGATAGATAGATAGATAGATAGATAGATAGATAGATAGATAGATAGATAGATAGATAGATAGATAGATAGATAGATTAAATGCAAGACAGCTGCAATAAAGACCTGGCAGAGCATCACTGGAGAAACCCATCATCTAGTAATGCTCCAGACTTCAGGCAGACATTGACTACAAAGCAACCAATTAAAAGTGACAGTTTAATTTATGATTGTGTTAGTTTGTCTAAATATATTTCAACCTCTAAAATGTGGGTCTATGTATAAAATGGCTGTAATTTGTATGTGGTTCCCACAGTACATACTACTCAGTACTATTAAAACCTTTACCCTTGCCCTATTATTCAGCCGTAATTGCAAATTGGGCTTTTTGGAAAAAATTTCAGCTTTGTTTGCAATTAACAAATTAGACAAGAACTATTTAGCTCAATAGAGTTAATTTTACAAATGGTTCCTCCAAATCCCCCAAACAGAATCCCTCATAAAAGCACACATTTAGGAATCCAGCATTGACTCGAGCACAAATGATGAAATTAATTAAGGGCTTGATAAGTTTCCTCAGGTCTGCTTGAGATAGAACATATCTAATACCTGAACTGGCTATGAGTTTGTTAAGTTTGTTGTTTTTTTCTTGACTTGCAGCAAGACTTGGTGGCAACAGGCACTGAGGTTTCAGTTTGCACAGTAAAGCACATTCTGCACTCTGAAGGTTTCAATGCCTAGACATGTAAGACATAAACCACACACACCACAGAGTGGCCATCATAGTCACCTGACCAGAATCCTATAGAAATTCTCTAGTGGGATTTGAAGAAGGTGATTGCAACACACAAACCTCAAAATATCAGTAAACCGGAGGTAACTGTCCATGAAGAACAGGCTAAGATTCCTCAGGAAGAAGCTGCTGTCTGGTAGTATGCATCACTGGAGCAGGTCATAACAGCAAAAGGGTGCTGCACTGAGTATTTACTCATGAAGTAATGAAGTGGTGGAATCATTTTGATACAGTAGTAGTCCTTAAAAGTTGAATTTTGTTTTGAATGCAGAAGAACCACTTGAAACATTAGTTGTGTTGAGCTATTTATGTTGCTTTTGTTTGATCCTGAAAAATGTGATTTTTTTTGTTATATTATTTAATCTCACTGTTCTTTGTTCATTGTTTCTCTGAAGTAGTTAAATGACACGGGCTCCTGTTGAGTAGCAGCAGGCTGAAGCAGCTCCTCTCTGCGTGTTGTTCTTGTTAGTTTTGTTGGCTGATCTTCCTTCAACTCCTGTTGTTTGAAAAGTGGACTTACTGGGATTTTTCTGATCTCCTGGGATCCTCCTTTGTGGGAGGATGTTTGGTGACTTTGTTTGGAGGACCACGTTACCATGGATACAGCGTTGTTTTTCTACTACTAGCTGTTAGCTACTAGCTAATAGCATGCGAGCAGAAATAGCATTATTACACATGTTAAAGCCACCTGTCAGTTCAGTGCTGTTGTTGCTTCTCATGAACTCGCTTCGCTAACTGTATATTGTTATTATAACCATTATGCTATCGGTCTATTGTGTATTTACTAATTTAGATTTATTCTATTTCTGTGTTTAGCCTTAGATGTCATTTTTTACTCTTATGCTGTGACACATGAATTTTCCCTATAGGGGATTAATCTAATCTGATCTGATCTAATCTGACCTACAAAGTGCAAAACAATATGGAAGATGGAAGCAAGAATTAACTGGAAATGTTCCCCCCTAATTAAATTTAATTAAAATTAAGCGCTTTTACTTAGAGGAACACTGATTAATGTTGGAGACCCCCAACCCCAAAAATAAAAATACTAAATTACAAAGAATTATTTGTGTTGTGTGTTAGAGTGAATCTGGTGTCCAATCTGCAGTTTCTCTGTTGAGGTCAACAGTGTGACTCTCCACTCCATATAACAAAAGCGTTTTTCTTCTGGGATCCACTTCATTACCCAGACTAATATGGAGCAAAATATTTATTCAAATGAGCCAAGATCGAATCCTTTAAAATGAATGAGAAAAGTGCTGAAATGGATTATATGCTTGCAGAAAAATCATCATATTTCAATTAATTATAAACTGAAAGGGTAACAGGGCTGAAAAAATGCTTATTCTCTCTCCATTTCCTTAGTTATTTTCTTATTAATTGGCTTTTTTTTTCACAATTCACCAGTGCCCAATGTCATCAATATGTGTCCATGAAAACTGAGAATAATTACATTTTATCAAGATCAACATGACATCGACAAGCATTTGTGAGCAACTGATTGGCCATTGTTTTGAGGAGATGCCATACTGTGAGCTTTGGACTGGGCGCTACCAGAGGAAAGACTTTCTATTAGTGATTGATTGGGCTGTGTAATTTTCCACCTGAATGGCTCTCAGACACACACACGTATTGCGTGACTTTGGCAGAAGCCACCTTTGTAAAGTAAGTGTGTGAATGTGAGTTTCCTTTTGCCCTTAAACTGTATTCTCTGAGGTTTGATGGGGTCTTGCAGGGCGGGGTTGCAGTTCAGCACAGTGTGCCCAGGATAAGTCACATGTGACAGGCTATCAGGTCACTTCTCATCAGGAGGCACACAGCAGAGAAAGCAGATCCTCCACACACACACACAGATTATGCTTCACACGCATAGAAAATATATGATGATCATTTTTCTGCTCTATCTTAATCTTCACACTAATGTATGTGCAAATGCGTTGATCACGGTCAGCATGTCTGCATGCAGCCACACAACTGCAGGATGGTAGTGATTCTCTAAGTGGAGAGATATCAGACACTACGACCTCTCTGACACTGTGTTTTCGCTTTTTTGCTGCATGTCTCCGATTCCCCACTCTGATTTTATTTACTTACATGGAAATGTGATAACAGGTGATTTGTGGGCCACTTTCGAACGGTTTTTAAAGCCCGTTCATGCACAATCAGATGCTTTTAATGTGCTGCACTGATGTATAACACCAGCTCATATAAAAAGAGCTGTTTGCCATTTTACCAAATGCATATTAATGTTCAAGTAGTGCTGTTTTTTTGCCCTTGTTATTATGAAAAGCTGAATGTTTGTTTGTTTTCATTAATGGAAAGTCCGGCTCTAACATCTACAAACACTCACCAACCTGCAGAAGAGCAGGTACAGATTTCACTGAGGCATGAACAGACATTTAAGGGTGATCCACATATTAAGGTTCAGATTCAAATGGCTCGCTTTCTTAGCAATATAAAGTAAATTTTTGTTATATAATTATAAACATGCAGATTATCAAGAAAGTATTCAAATCCATTGATGTAATATAATTTTAACTATGGTCAATCATGATAAAATATATAAAAAAGAAAATGTGTGCACACTGAAAAAGACCAGACTTGGATTTTGAGATACTGTGAGTAAGAAGACATAAAGTCAACTAAAAGATTCTCAGTGGTGACAGACTGAAGGAGCCAGAGCATCATCATCAAATTTAAATCAACACAAAAACAGGAATTTATCATTTCACCACCACAGCTTATTAAAAGATTAATGTAGTTCGCTTTCCTTAGAATTGCTGAAGCATTTAATGTTTCTGGTCTGAATTTACATTCACTGAAAATATGTAATTTCACAGTAATTGAAGTGGAAACATGATAGAGGACAAAATAACTGTATCAGTAAATGTAGAATTACATAAAGATTCATGACAGCTATGAATCTGTTACCCCAGTGCATTTACCTGCAGTGACATTCACACAAACATGGCTAGGACACAAAATAACTTAAAGAATTTCAAACTGCTTTCTAAGAACCAAATTAGCTGCATGAGAATTAACCCATCAACTTATTTTAGCCTGATATCAGCATGTTAGGCTTAATTAGTTAACTGGGCGTGGTCACTGCTCATACAACCAGCCTTAAAACTGCAACATGCCATTTTCACACTTTTTGATGCAGATAAAACCAACAGGTTCTCCATATCAAGTAACAAACTAGGTTATTAGTACATCCCCCAAAATAATACTGTTTTTTCAACGTATACTGCTGTGATATAAATCTGGTTGGTTTGGAGGAAATAGCATATTACTCCAGGGTTATGGTACCTTCTGTGTTATGAGTCCAACAATGATAACCACTTGATTATATTCAGGAAATGGCTGCAGTCACAGTTTAATAAAACCACTATTATGTGTGAAACAAACAGCAATGTATTATGCAGAAGTCCTGCATTGTGTTAGCCATTTATCTAGCACAACCCCCTCACGCTGTCGACACTGTGGCTTTATATCAATGTCACACTACTACTGTTTTTACCTGTGGACAGAGACAGACTAACAGTTTCCATCTGTTTTCAGTCTTTATGCTGAACTACAGATATGAGAGTGATATATCTTTTCATCTAACTCCCCGCAGGAAGCTAATAAGTCAGACTATTCACATTTTTAAAGCAGTCTCCTGCATTTAATAGCCCAATCAGTACATACCAACATGGCTTTTGGTGACATATACACACATAGATCATGTAAACAAGCGTGCATTAGCTCTATAAAAAACCTGATCAGAGTCGACTCCTTTGAAGGACACAGACACAGAGCGTGACAAAACAGTTATTAAACCAAGAGAGAGCGAGGCGATCTCTAGACCAAGCAGCAGGGAAAGAAGAGACGTGACCATGGAGGGGTGACAGTGCGAGACACCGAAATGAAGAAACGCAGAGATGAGAGGATAGAGAAATAGAGGGCCTGCCAGACCTGACAGAGGATGGAGGAATAAGCGAGGGCCACTCAAAACGAGATCAACAGATCAGGATGAGTTCTGCTCATGCGAAGTCAGTTATCACATTCAAAGGCAATTTTCAAGTTTGTGATATCATTTAAAAATGTCACCCTTAATGTTCAAAATCCACTGTTATATCCAATTTTACTGCATTTGAGGTTCTGATGGTTGTAAAACACCAGGTGCACGTTTTTCTTTTCCAAATTTGCAGACACTGACACACTGACACAGGCTGAAAATTCAATCATAAATTGTTTTGAAAATACTGTTTTACATTGTTTTCAAAATATGATTAATAATCCTGATCCTATTAAAAACAGCACAACATTAACAGTGTTCCTCCTCTCAGTTTGGACAGAATGAGAGGACTTTAGGCAGCCAAGGTGAAGAAAACAATAATAAACAGGCAGTGTTGAGGGTCAGTCTGTATAAGAGTGCTGTTGTGTTTTCTACTTCTATTACCAAGTAAGTACAGGTAAATATAGTGTTTTGAGATTGGCATTAAATTTTGCACTTGGTCTTTGAAAAGCAATTGAACATAAACACAATGCACTTTTGTAACAGCTCGAGCTGTAGCTATGAAAAAAGTCTATCTCCTCCTCATTTCCAGCCACTAATGATAAAGCTAAAAGTCGGAAACATCAAGGCCTTGTGGGAATCAATTTGTCACCATGTACTGTCAGACAAAAACAACAATGTACACACAACTGGTACATCAGTCAAGGCCACTGTATGCTTTCTCTGGCTCTGTGTTATACTGGGTTTTAATTTAAAATGAATACTTCAGCTGCTGTAGTAGTGATATACTAATATTGAGTCAGATATGTTTATTTTATTCCCAGACCCCCAAACGACAGAAGCCAGGAACAGCCAAGCATGCAGGTTTTTTTAGTGACATTACCCCAAGAATAAGAGTTAATTATCTCCACAAATTGTTGTGG
This sequence comes from Helostoma temminkii, assembly GCA_900302695.1. NCBI lineage: Eukaryota > Metazoa > Chordata > Actinopteri > Anabantiformes > Helostomatidae > Helostoma > Helostoma temminkii. Next base: position 6,134 of record OMLM01011922.1, read on the forward strand.
TAAGGATCATAGCGATTTATCAAGTGTCTGGTTCATTTGATCACACCTGACGTCTTATTCTTCACAGTTTGTGTTGATGAAAAGATGAGTTTTGGCACAATAACAAAACAGTGTTGATGTTTCAGTAGTGGTTAAGTCATTAGCCTCTCTCACTGCAGCTGTTCATTCCTCTGTGGTGCCGAAAGAGCAACTGAGGCAACTGGCAATTTTCATCTGTTCTCTTATTCGAAAGCCTTTCTTTTTCTCATTCTTAATAGAAAGCAGGTTTCCTTTTCTCAAGATCACAAGATAATTGACGTGTGATCTTGAGATAACAACTTAAAAAATAATTGCACCCATGGCTGCTCCCAGCCTCCACAGGCTTTTTCTTCCTTTGATTAACACCCGAAGCTCTGACCTTGATGTCTGTTGCATTTGGTCTAGCGCTTAGCTGTCCCACAACACCACCTGCTGGCCACAGACCTTGTGATAAAAAGTTGTAGATCAAAGGCGTGTTATTAAAAATGTTTAATGCTTTCTATCACTATTCTTTGACTTAGACAGTGGGAAAAGCAATGGGTCTGATAACTAGCTGGGTAGCAGGTGGTTCTTTATTCATTAATATTGAGTCAGAGGGTCGACCATCTCATGAGAGTGGTGTGCTCTATAACTCATTTGTATATTCCTTCTTTGTGCTGCTATCTTGCAACATATTTCTTTCTATTTTATAATGAACCACCCAAAGACCATCTTGATTGAAATCTGTTTATTACAGTATGTAAATATTTAGATATTTAGTGACAGTGGCAATGCAACACCATAAAATTGAAAAACATTGTTTGATCACAATTAGCATTAAGCAACAATTGTACCCGTATAAAAATACTCTCAATTTATTTCCATAAAAAAGTTCAGTTAACAAAAAAAAACTTTGATCTTTTCACTCCTCTTTCACTCCACCATTTAATTAAAAAAACATTTTTTTCACAATAAATGTAAAGGAGTTCACATGTACGCAGGCAGAAAACTACCTCACACAGGCCCCAGTTTAACACTTGTTTGGATTATCTTCTTCAAAACACGTCTGTCACACCTTAAAGTGTTTGGAGCAGTTCTCCCCACTCCACCCAGGGTAACACCTGCACTGAAACTCAGATTTCATAAATGTTACCTCATGCTCCCTCATCTGCCCTAAAACTCTGTACTTCCTCCACCCGTTTGGCTTCTTCTCAGACACCACCTTCCACACAGTAGGGTCCAGGTGGAGGTAGGCTCTTGAGTTCGGGTTCTTTCTCTGACATCTTCCATGAGAGGAACACAAGATCTGGCTGCATAAAGTGGCAGCTGACGTTACATTCACCAGGTACGGACCCAGTAAGTTGTCAATGTGGGATTTGACGGCAATACAATTGGCCTGAAAGTAGCAAATAAACAGGTCAATAAACAGAGCTGCTTTAAAGAATCACTACAGAAATACCTTAACAGCTACCATCTGAAAAAAAAATGACAGCAGCTACAACCTATTTCTCAGCTGGTGAGATGTTAATTGTTAGATTGCAGCATGTGAAACAAGGCATCATCACCTTATTAATGAGAATGTCTCATTCACTCTCTCCCCTATGAACATCTGGTAAAAGTGTATATTTTCCTTATTATCCTGTAAAAAACTGGACTCACATGACCCTAATGTTGATCTATTAAATCATTTGATCCTTCAAACCTATGTTGAATGTGTAGCCACATACAAATTGTTCTAATGTGCTATAGACTACTACCCAAACCAAAGTCAACACATATGTGTGCAGATTATGCTAAAACGTACGGTGGCCACATGTGTCGGCCTTTGTAAACATTGAAACTACACAGTTTTTGTAAGGTGTATGTGTTCAGCAGGATAAAACAGTGGCTGGGGGCTACGGATACAGTTAACTAAAGTTAGAGAATACTGAGTGGAGGATTTGGCATTTGGAATTTGTTAGGAAAAAAAGGAGAAAGAAAAACATCCTTCAAAGAGTTAGAACTAAAGGGGTTACATTTTATTATTTATGAATCTGAGCTCCAGATGTGAAGCTCACATTATTTTGTGAAATACAATCCAATGTGAACTTCAGTCCATGTCATGTTTTCATCTTATTGTGTTTTGTTTTGTTTTGTTTTGTTTTGTTTTGTTTTGTTTTGTTTTGTTTTGTTCTGTTTTGTTGTTTTGCTTTGTTTTGTTTTGGCTCATTGTAATTTTGCTGTAATTACAAGGAATGAGTAATGTCATTACATACAAATCACTGTAGATACCAAGTACACAAAACAATCACAATCTTTTTCAAATTAATTTAACAAAATACTGTTGCTGCATAATAAAAATTACAAGCGAAATATTAATGACCATAAGCATAAAACCTTCAACATTAACCAATTACCGGCTGAATCCCCACCTTTATATAAAATAGCTCATAGCTCATTCTGTACTCTAATGTCATTTTTCAAACACAGTATATTTTCCACCTCGTCACACAGATTTATTGTGTTATAGTTTCTAAGTCAGTCTGCAGCCCCTTTTCATGTTGGCCAGATAATCTTTTCTATGATAAGTTTGAAAACACTCTCGTCACTGGCTGGGCAGGTTTTAGGTGCTATGTGCATGATTTCAGTATCAGAACCAAAAAGTAAAGCTCCGCTCATGACACGTATACAAAATGATGCAGACAACATAGAAGCAATTGAGCAAGTCGAACACTGTACCCGAGATTTGGAGAAGGTGTTGTCGCCCCAGAGCACAACCCCTGCAGATCCTAAAGCAGCACTCTCTCCAATGGTGTAGACCAGGTGTTCCTGCAGGAAGGTACGAAAACAGGGTCAAGCAGAGGATACAAAAATTAATAAAAACAGCACAAACTACTTGCCATAGAGAGAAAGTCTAATGAGTAGGTGTAGACGATGCGAGCGTAGGTAAACACAGGCACTGGCACAGTCAGCTGAGCCCCCACTCTCATGGCTTCCAGGATGCGGTGGTGAGTGTAGAGGAGCACTTCTTTGCCGAGGCTCCGCATGTTGAGGCTGAGGTAGATGTCGGGATACAGAGCAGAAGTAGCCTCCCACAACCAGAACAGCTTGTTGTTTCTCTTGATCTCGATGGCTGGACACTCCCCTGTGTAGTTTGTACTTTTCTCGCTGTAGTAGTTGTAGCAGTTGGGAAAACCATAGTAACCCCACAACCCATTTGGTCTTTCATGCTGCCCCAGTTTTAGTGTTTCCTCTATGAATTTCCTCCCTGCTGCCTGAAACTGCACCCGTGCTTCAGCCTCTACCTGTGCAGCTTTCCAGTCCGGATGCTTGGCCTTTACTAGTGCTCGAGATGCCTCCCAGTAAATCTGCTTACTATCCCAGTTTCTTTCCCATACAGGTCTCCAGCTCTCCCAGTCCACCACAGCTAGACCCTGGAAATTCTTATCAGGAATAAAAGTGGAGATATTTTCAAATGCAGCTTTCAGGTGCTCATCCAGACTGGCGTTCTGTGGGACTCCTCCATTAATAGCTACTCCTTGGCTGGAGTACCTGGGATACAGGCCAAGTTTTTCAGCATAAAAGATGGTTATGTTTGAGCCCATAAAGCTTTGGTTTTGATTCTGGACAATGTTAAATGTCCCCAAGTCGAGGTCCACGCCATACTGAGAGAGGCAGTTGGCAGTGGGGGCATTCCACACAGTGAGAAAAGGCACCTGGGCAAAAGATGACTCTACCTGCACGCCTGAGGCAAAGGTGATCAGATTAATGAGCAACAGCACCTCGGGGTGAAAGCAACTCATCCCTGCAAAGAATAAAAAAACAGCACTGCTAGTTTCACTGAACTGTGTTGTGAGGATGTTGGCATTTTATCCTTAAACACCATATTCTTAATTTGAGTTGTTAGCAGGAGTAACTTATAGGGATAAAGTCATGAGATATAATCTAAAACATAGTGAAAACAGTAAAAGCAATGTATTTTTAGATGAGGTTAAAACACTTACCTACATAAACTATGGACAATAGTTTTTGTTGGTACTTGTTCTGTGTTCTGGGAGTGTAAATGCCCTCATGTGACTGCACAAGCAAGAAAAAGGGGAAGGAAAAAACAGAAGTGACCTGGGAATTCAACAACCAATCAGAGGTGTTTAGTGAATTTATATCAACCAATCAGATGTGTGCACATGACTTCTAACAGCCAATCAGAAAAACATGCAAATAATTGCATATTCAGATTTAAAGTGACAGGAGAGTTAAAACCTTTCCATCATAAATTCAAACAATCAATTAATTAGATACAAAACAGACAATAAATATAAATCTGATTACTGAATGTTTCTCCAAAACACTGTCAAAAGAGTCATAATGAACTCTTCCACCTCTAAATTTAATTGTATGCCTTGTTCAGCTCTTAAAAGTAGTAAAAAATAACTCTTGGCTTAACAGCAACCTACAATTACATGGGGAGGGGGTAAGAGGCTGCAGCCTGTGTCCCTCCCTGAGGACTAGCTCTCTTTCCTTCCCCTCAGTGGGTGACATGTTTTTGTCCTGAAGCTAATTGTTTATTGACTGGAAAGAGCTAAATCAAAGCAGAATTATTTTAAGAAAATTTCAAGTCACATTTAATACTGAAAAAAAAATCACATCAGCTTTGGTAACGTCCTCCAGATTGTTATGTTTTGCAACTGAAAACTACGCCTGAAGAGAAATAATACAAGAAATTTGAAATACATGTTTATTTAGTTTAACAAAACTTGTCAAATTTGAGAAAACAGCATAAAGACAAAGGCAAAAATGTCATGTTAAATTGTAGTATAGTACATTGTAGTAGCTATTATATTGCTTGTGCAGGTTTTGTGCTTCTGAAGGCAAATAGCTCTTAAAAATGTGAAAATTCTTTTTTGAATAAATTGGTAGTGTTTTAAGAGAAAACTAGTAGTCATTCTTGGACATAAAAATAAAAAAATGTCCTATAAAACACCTAAAAATACATTCAAATAAATAATAATACTGTATTTGCCTCCACAAAAATACCAGATGTAAGAGAGAGGTCACGTTTTACAAAGATGGACACTTCACAAACTGCGTGCTATTACCAGACTGAAGTGCATTAATTCCACTTTCACCACACAGCAGCTGACGTACTGTACATCAAGTGATTCACATTTCCCCCAGAAGCATCCTCTCACTGAGAAACATGGAACTTGACACCTTGGGAAACGGTGACTGAGAGGAAGCTGACAGCAAAATGTAAACAAGATCATTTCCAGGGTGCTTTTTGTTGATTAAAAAAAGATTAAAAGTTATAAACAATTATAACTTTATAATATCCACAGTGTTTCTTATAACATTTCACTTTATGTCATCCATATTGATATCCATACAGCTATTAAACATCACAATGATAGAAAAAAAATGCATCTTTGTCTACTTTACTCATGGTGCATTAACAAAGGAGCAGAGAGATGATCAGCAAGATCACACACTGTAGCGCTGATGCTACAGTTTGAGTTGCCATCCCTTTTTTTTGTAGAAGCTCTGTCTGACTGCAGCCATCTCCCTTATAGCCATCGTAGCACTGGCACTGAAAGTCGTTTTGAAAACTCATCTTCTCTGCTTCACCAAGTTCACCAGTGACCGTTGGCTTATTGTTCAGCCTGATGATAGTGTGGGTGAGGGGGTTCAGATGCAAATAAACATCGCTGTCTGGGTTTTTGCGCAGACAGCGTCCATGAGAACCACACAAGGTCTGGCTGCATAGCTCCGCTGCTGTGGAGACGTTGAGGAGATAGTGGCTCAGCGGACCCCGCAGATATTTATCAATGGTGCTGCAGCTATTCTAGAGAGGAAACAAAACATACTCACTTATGTAGGTCACAGTAAATATAAGATATGCAGTAAGTCAAATTTTAGACATTCAGATATTAAACTCTCATTTAAAGTATCTTTCACACTGTTTGTGGCTGATTTCAATATTATAGATTAACTAGAACAGGACATTACGTATCGGCCTAAATGTGACTAAAAACACTTCAGGCAAACATCTCCTGTGGATCTGAAGAATGTTCATGTGACTCAAGTCACTCTCTGTGAAGTTCAGCCCCGAGAAATATCTTCTAAAATGACTGCACACATGACTGAAGAGAACAGCAGATAAAATGTTTATTTGTTGTGTTTGTGATTGGTGTATTTGTTTCATGATTAGGCGGCTGCTTACTTTGCTGCTCGCATAGGCTGCATCTCCCCACAGGATGATCCCAGCCGCTCCCAAAGCCACACTCTCCCCGATGGTGGAGACCAGGTCAATCTGTATATGATGATACAGCACTTTTAAAGTCCCGGGTCAAACAAAGGGATCATGTCAGAATAACAGGGTCGGGATGTTGGTAGATTATAAGATACTGCATGTGATATACTGTACAGCATCAGCTCTTATATGCTGAGTCTTACTTAAGGAAACAGTCCATAGGGTGTTAGCGAGATTTTCAACTTGACCAACACCCATCCTTCCCCCTCCTCACAACTGAGAGGTACTGGGGTGTCTGCGGCCACAACAGGAAAGGACTGTGCCTGCTGATAAGGAAAAGTAGAGAGCTATAGGTCTGTGTAGCATGCAATGATTAGAGAGAAAAGAGAGAGTGGGCGGCGGTAGTGCAGAATGTTAGAGCCACAATGTGACTGAGAGTTAATACTGAAGCAAAAAGTTCATATGCTGAGTTTCCAAAATGTTTAGTATCATACACAACAGACAGCGTACAAGAACATATTAGTCATTTTAAACTATTTTAAAGATTTTTAAAGACTGGAAATCTGCAAAGGAAGATGAATCAAATTTAACGACTGCCAATGAGTTTCAAGTCAGGGCGTCACCTCTGTCAGAAGTTCCATGGATTTGGTGTAGGTAGGCTGGGTGTATACAAAGACAGGACGTGCTAATCCATCGCCTGACGATGCCAAACGCATCCCTTCCTTTACCCGGTTCCGGACAAATTGACGTCCGAATGGTGATGAGCGTAACACAGTGCCCATGTAGATGGACGGGAAGAGGGCTGTGCTCGCATTCCACAACCATTTCAGCTGCTCATTGCGGGCCACCTCCACGTCAGGACAGCGACCTGTGTAGTTCTCCAGAGAGCGCCTGTAGTCATGGTTGTAGCAGTCAGGGAACAGGTAGAATCCCCACAGTTGGTTGGGCCTCAAGGCCTTGGCTTGCTGCAGTGTCTCAAGCATGAATACTCTGGCAGACCATTCAAACTCCTGCTGGGCCACTTTTGCCACCTGCTCAAAAGACCACTTTGGGTTCTTCTGGCGCACCAACTCACGAGAACGATTGCGGTAAATATCTTTGGTTTCCCAGTTTCTTATCCAGAGTGGGCGCCACTCCTCCCAGTCAATAACTGCTAAACCTCTGGCCTCTTGTTCACGTATATACTTCTTTACACTTTCAGGCATCTTCTGCAGGTGCTGATTAAGACTGGCCAACTGAGGCAGCCCCCCGTTGACTGGTGTTTCATCTGTATTAAAGTAGGGGTACAATCCCAGGCGGTCCTTGTAGAAGATGGTGAGGTTCTGTTTAACAAAGCCCTCGTTGGGTGAGGCCACAATCTGGAACTGGTCCAGCTGAAAGCGAATGCCATGCCGCGGGGCACAGTCTTCAGTGGGGGCATTCCAAGCAAGGAGTAAAGGTCTTTGGGGATATAGTGGCCATGTTGTGGGTTTCAGTTCCAAAGCACCGAGGTGGTCCCACAGCAGAACAATCAGCAGCAGTAGTTTCCAGTCACACAGAGTCCAGCACATGTCTTCAGATGTTGGCAACAATGACTGTCACTCTCTGCTCTACAAATCACAGAGCAGACTGATCATTAGTTTTTAGTTTACCTGACAATTGCTAGTTTGTTAATTGATTGTTATTATCAGTGGTAAGAGAAGAAGCAATCCCACAGTGTAGAACTGCTCTGTTACAAATAATAACAAATAATACAATTAAAACCCAACTGAAAGTACAAAGAGATGCTTAGAGGTCTCTTGTGCTCCAAATATATAAAAGTATACAAGTAAAAGTAAAATTACTTGTTATTATTATTATATAGAAAAGATAACCATTATATTAAATGCATTATAATAAATGATGATAATGGTGAGACTAATGTACTGCAGGGTAGACACATCATAATTAAGTTAATAACCTTTTATATTAGTAATATGGATCTGCAAAGCAGCTTGTAATACCACCAAGTTAATGTGGCGTAAAATATCAAAACAGTTCACTCTGGAATGTCGGGAAGTATAACATAAATTGGAAATACTCAAGAAAAATACCTAAAATTATACAGCACAGTATGGAGTAAAAGTACCTTTACATGCTGATTTAACTGAAAATGTATAGACCCTAGTTTATGATTATCACAAAAAACTAGTTCGTTTTTGTTTTTATTTATAAAACGTGCATATTAAAGTATGCAGACATACAGATAAATGTGCGTTACTTGTAAAGTTGTAAAAGTAAAATCAAAGTAACTTCACATCAGTCCCACTGCAGCTGGACAAACTTACCTTTACAGGCAGACTGAGGAAGCATTCCCAAAAACCAGAAGTCTGCTACTTCAAGACGCGTTTTTGTGCCGTTTCAAAACTATCAGGGAAAAGTAAAAAATGAACATAACTCAAAAAATGACGACGGGGATAATTTTTTTACTTCGGCATGCGTAGCTGATGTGAATCTCCTAACCTCCACTGTCGGACTTCCTGCGGTCAGCGAAGTGAAGAGAAGTGAACTTACCCCCTGCGATGTCAGTTTAACTCGCCTCCGTGTGCCAAACCGCTTTCAGGATGTTCCATTCCTGTCGGGAAAAGGGGGGGACTGGTGAACCAAACCAGACATCCTAAGACCACCGTCAGCGTGTTAAATGTGTTACAGCGACATGTTTCTTTACATCAAGTCTACACGTAATCTGAAGCAACAGTTAAGTGAGAAGTGGCTTTGGTTTTCCTGCGTGTTTTTTTATGATGATTCCCTTTGTCCCTTTGTCCCGTTACACGCTGAATGAAACAGTCCAAGAAGTTTGCCACCACCGCCGTGAAACAGATACAGTATAACCAGCAAATATTCATAGAAGGTCATAGCCTCTATACCGCTCACCTAAAAATAAGATCATGACCACAAATAATCAGCGAGTCACGGTGAGCCTTCTGCACTACAATCACATAGAGTCTATAAATAATCTGGTATTTAGAAATTAGGTGATGACTGACACTTTTTCCATACTGAAAACAGGCAAACACTTGAAAACCTCACTATAACATAAAATACAATAAATATATAGAAATGAAATAAGTCCTTAATGATAAATTTACTTAATAAAGTAAAAACCACTCCACAGTGTGTGTGTGTGTGTGTGTGTGTGTGTGTGTGTGTGTGTGTGTGTGGTTTATTACAAAAGCACTTTGGCACTGACTAACAGTGACTAGTGTTGGAAGTATTCA
>OMLM01011922.1:15612-51032 GCA_900302695.1 Helostoma temminkii
GAGGCAGAAAAAAAATGATTCATTCCTTCTGCCAAACAGTGACCTTTTAAGGTGGCAAATTAGTGTGGAGGTATGATTTATACAGACGTGTGTGTGTGTGTGTGTGTGTGTGTGTGTGTGTGTGTGTGTGTGGTTTATTACAAAAGCACTTTGGCACTGACTAACAGTGACTAGTGTTGGAAGTATTCAGACGTTTCACCTAAGGCAGGGATAGTAGCACCTGTCACAACAGAACACTATTACAAGTTTAATTATTAATCTCAATAACTTATTGAAGTAAAGTTTAAGACAATTATACCGTCACACTTTAGTAGAAGTGTCACTAAAAGTACTCATTTAGCAGCAGAAATTGTTTTGTATATGTAAATAAGCTTTTAACAATTTATCTGGGCAAACCAAATTTTAACTACTATATTAACTCTTTAGTTGGTAACCTCTAACTGTTTACCATATTTAATACAAATTCGAAACACAGTGAAGTATAAGTAGTGTAAAATGGAAGAACTCAAGGGAAAAGACAAAATCAAACTTGTACAAAACTAAATGCACATGGATATACAGTATTACAGAACTGACTACATTAGACTAATGCTTAAATGACTTCTTCAGTCTGCGAGGCGACCTTAATGAGTTTTGTCTTGTCTTGTATGACCACAATTGTCTGAGAGTTCTTCTTTTTACTTATGTCAAAGAATGAATGTGGACCGTGTACTTTTAATTAACTACTTCTTTGTAGAGTTGCTACTTAAGAAAAGGATTTTAATGTTTTTCCACTAATGCTCTGAGCACACTTCAGATAGTGGGCAGAAGGCATCTGGCATGCAGATGCACTGCTGCTTGAGGCATGTGTTGACAGCCACTGGCAATGGCTCAGTGAAATAACCAAGTAACACATGCTGTCGCGTTGCCAAGTGCAGCAGATAGGACGACGCAGAGCCAGGGTTAGACATGAGGAATAATGGCCATGGGAAAGAGGGTAGAGGCCACGCACTGACACATAAGTCATCCAATTTAACAACCTGTTTTCAAACTCTAAAGGACTGTGTAGGTTGGAGGAAAATGAAATCTGAGTGTGGACAGTTGTTAAAAGTGTTCCTGTCATTGCCAATAAAGTAATTGCTCCTGCTTGCACTCCACGAGCGAGTGTTGAAGATTAATGCTTTTAATAAAGTTGGACTTGAGCCTGAGAACGTGATCGGATGAGGTGGGAACATGGAAGCAAGAAGGTTTCCTGTGTCCGTTCCGCTGTTTGTTTTCTGAGCTTTGCTGACTCACCTCACCATGTCATCAGTTTCTCTCGCTCTCTCTCTGCAGAGAGTCTGAGAAAAATCTGGAGCATGGATAACCCATGTGAATAAAGAGGGAGGGAAATGAACAAAGGAATAACTTGATTTCCCTCTAGTCCGAGCTTCCCTGTGACCCCTGCTTCCTGAATGTTACACTGAGAGAAGTCAGCCGCATTTGGGAGGCAGCAACAAAGGCAGGGGAACTGGAAAACACACTGTGTCACTTGCAGTGCCTGTCCCAAACATTTAATTGCAGTATATTTGGGTAATTGTGTGAATGAATTGTGTGGAAATAAAATGACTGGTATACACACTTCACTGCTACTGGTTGCACCCAAATGTTCTGTCGTGTGGCTTTGTGTATTCAATAGATACACTGGGCTCTGTAGATTATAGATTACATGCACTGTTTAAGATCACATTATAACAATATAAATAGTCATATAACTCACCATAGAGTAAGCACAGCTGCTTTTTTCACTGCTCCAGTTTGTTAATTCATCCCTGAGAAGACGCTATCTAATTTACTGTTTACGCTTTCGTTCTTTTTCAAGGCTGCTGATCACTTATAACCACAGCCTCTCTCAACCACAGCCACATGGACAACTTTTCCCAGTATAAACCCACTGCGTACATCAGGGAACACATTGCACAGATCAAAACACTGCTATACAGCGTCATATTCATGAACTTTGTACGTTTATATAGCTTTACAAGAAAGAAATCATCCTTCTAATGCAGGCCAGACTTTTAGCTTTTACTTTAAACATCAAAGACCAGTGGGGAGGAAGTGCATCAAAGTGACTGACCTCTGGCCCAAAAACACATCCAGCCACATTCCACACAATTACAGATACTAGATAATGGCTGCAAAGGAAACTCTGCCCATTTATTGCAGGGACTTGTCAGCTATACACACTAAAACATGTTTGCATTGCGCTTAAAGTTTGACACTGTGCCAGCTGGCAACACCAGCAGCAACTCAATCATAACATGTAATTATATCCTGAGCCTTTTGGAAACTATAACTGTACAAGATTGATATTTGAGATACGTGATATATGATACCACAAACATTATACAAAATCACGTTAAAGTCGGTATAGGTACAGGTATCTGCTGCCATCTAGAGGTTGTATACCTTATACCTTATCACATTTCACGACTGACAACTTGTTATAAAAGCAGTTTAACAGTTTTACATTGTGGAAGATACATTTGCTATATGCTTGGTTAGAATGAGACAATGGCAACAAATATTTAAAATCATATTTAATCAACAAGTGTAGGTGGCTAATGCTGGGGTTGTAGCTATAGCTAGTGTTTGTGACATTAGGTTAAATAGTGTGAACTAAATAGTAATATTACAGTTTAAAGGAGTTCTTGTTCCACCGGCCACAATATTAAATGCAACGTACTCAAGTAGTACATCCAAGTACAATATTGAGGTTCTTGTGTTTTACTCAATTGTTTCCATTTTATGTTACTTTTACTCCACTACACTCCAGAGGGAAATAAAAATGATTTCTTGACTCAGCTCAGTAAAACATTTATTCAAGTATTTCCAACTAAGAAACCTATTTTATTTACAGTACATTATGTTCACTAGTGCAGGTCTGAGCTCAAGTAACTGAGACAGACTCAGATGAGACAATACAGAACATGACCGTATGTACAATAAATTTCACAATTCTTCATTTTCCTACTCTGCAACGACATCTTGTATCCCTCTTACACACATTCACTCAAACAAACCTACGTGCAGACAAAGACACATAGAGAGTCAAACACTCCACATCTCACTGAAGGCATAAACCATCAAAGGTGTTTCTCCCTGCAAAAACTCACAAGAGAAATACAACGTAATGATGTATTCTCTAAAACTGCTTACATATCAGCTGGGTAGAGCAAACCAAACCTGTGCCATCGCTACCTTTGTCGATATCAAGATGCGCATTTTAGTGAACAGGGTACTCGTTGACCATAACTGAATTCAAATACAACATTTCATTCGATATATGTATTTAGTATGATAGTTTGATTTTTCCTTTTTCTCTCCAGACCATAGTTCCAGTCTTGTTAGACTTGCAACCAGAATTTGCTCTGGGAAGAGTTCATGTGAATACTCCTCACTGTTTTTCAGTCCTGTGCACATCTTCACACCTCGCAGAGGACAATGGGGAAATCTACATGAATACAGGGGTGGTCGAGCTTCACGATTCCCTGAAAGTTGAACAAACAACAACCAAATTAACAAATGATTAGGAATATCTTCAAACAGATTGTGGTTGTCACGTATGTCCCTAGCTCACCTGTGGAATCAGATTTTTCTGGATTCTCTTCAACTTGGACTTTTTTCTCCCATTTTTCGTGACCACGGTCTCTTCATAGAATTCATGGGCAAGGTCACCATCCTCGTCATAGTATAAAGAACTGTCAACGCAGCAAGCAAACGTCAGTTCGGTAAAACACAGATGAGGAAATCTGCACAACGTGGAGTTAACAGAATCTTAAATGGCCAGTGTAGAGGTTTTTAGATTCCATCACTACCTAATGCACATGTTAGCACTTTCTGTAATCACTCATTTAATATTAAAGTTCTTAGTGTTTTACATGTTTTTTGCACTTTTTCTTTTACTTATAGCATAGAGGTCTAATTATGTGTGTACATGCAATAAACATAAACATTCAACAAGGACTTCCATTGCACATTGTTCCCCACTCCCTCCCTCGTTTTGTGTCATCTTTTTATTACCAGCTCTATAACAGAATCATAAATGTCTTTAGAAATTCACCTCCAACACACCTCACTGTTGTATTTGGTTGCCAGAAATGTCAAAGGTGAAAATTTTAAATCATCATCAGATGATCATTGTTATTTACCTCCTCCTGGTAAAAACAAATGGTGTTGCATTTCTGCAGCCTTTGAGACGGGCCAAGGACTGCTCGTTCCCATCACTAGCTGAATCGCCTCCCGCTCCACTGCCTGAGAAAGGCCAGACACCTTTGGCTTTGGATCCACTTCCTCCCATTCTTAGAGATAAGGCATGGTTAGTCTCCAGCTGAAGCTTTCAGTGTGGTTGGTGCCCAGATGCTCTGAATGTCTTACTGAAGTCAAGATCTGAAAAGTGCACAAAGAAAGTCACAGTCTTAATCCGGTGGGACATTCACAGTTAGAAGGGGTTCAGATTTATGATTACTTTTGTCAGTGTTGTCCACAGTAAAACATCTTTAGTGTTGTGGTTAATGACTAGTTGGATCCAGTGTATTACTGACGAATATTATAACGTTATAATAACGTTACGCTGAACTTGATGCACATACGCTGTTAATGAGTCAGTTTCACTGTGAAAAACTGTAGAGACTGAGTCAAACCTGCTGACAAACTTGATGTGCAACTAAAATAGTATCTCGCTATTGTTGACATTTACTGTCAATGTGCTCTGGTTAATATTAGCTGCACTGCTACGTTGCTAGCTTTAGCGTAACACAAGCTAACCACCTGAGCTATTAACAATTGCCACAAACGCAAGCAATCTGGTTTATAACATTAATTACATGTGGCGTTATATTGTGGCTTCCATATAGACAGAGCCTTCACACACATTGTACACAGTCTGTACAATGTTCACAGTGTCGCTAACGGTACCTACACATTAGCTTAGCGTAAGGTGAGGCTGTTAGCCTCTCTCCCTCTAACGCAGGTTAGCTAATGTAGCTAAAACATAACAAGCTACATAAGGTTGTCAAGTCTGAACAAGAAACACGGAATTATCATTCTACACGACCATGAACAATACTACTGAAACAGGCTTCTCAGCAACATCGTACCTTCGTTACATCGCCATATAACGCGGATGTTTTACGGGAACATGTTTTGTCCTGTCAGAACTTCCACCACCAGCTAACTAACTACGGTCAACTAGCCTTCGCTGTTTGGCTTCCTGTGAGGAGGCATCAGCTGACCGGACTGTAAGTACAGTTAAAGCAAAACACGACTTAGTCCTCTGATCTTAAATTAGGAGTAAATTAAATGCATTTAAACCAAGCTATGATATTTTACTTATTTTGCATGTTAACGCCATTAATATATTAAGTGTTGCAATGCAATACTGTACTTTTAGCAACTTAAGTTGATTTGTGTATGGAATTGGCAAAAAAATACAATAAGTTTACAGATATGTGAAATTCTTTACTGAACATTGAACATTGTCATGATCCGAAGGTTGCTACAATTTTGTGCACAAATACAATGAAAGTGATACTGAAACAACAGTGGACAAACATTTTCTTTAAGGATGGTGAAAAACAAAAATAAGGAATGACGAACAGCTTCCACTTAAACACATGTACACTAATATTCATTCATTATTCCAGTCAACCAGAGTGACTTTAGCATTTCTCTCTCGACATTCATAATACATACAAATGTCCATACATCAGTCATACTCACAAATTGACAGTGATCTTAATCAAAAGGAGTTGCACCCATCAGGGTGAAGAGAGAACATGAAGGACCTTTGAGCCAAATTAAAATCCATATACCTTTCAGCCACAAATACATTATATCTAACAAAAAGGCAATCTGAAAATGTCAATATGGGGTTAAGATGGTTTTCATGGTAAAACTTTCAGGCCAGATTAAATGTAGCTTTCAAATGTTTTTTTTGCTCCTATATGACAGTAATCATCTCTAGCACACTTTCTACTAATTGATAATTGACACAGGTTTTTTTTATTATGTGAAATTACTACAACCATCTTTGACATTTTCGTTAAAGCTAACACAACATAGCTGTGGTACAGGATAATCAAATGGCACCCAGTGGGGGATACGCCCACTGTCTTCATTTCTCTCAACTCATTCTCTCAGGCACATCAGACTCTCCAGGTGTAAGGCACTTCTCATCTCTCGCATCATTTCACACGCACATTCGCGCTAGCTCTCTCTCACTGTCTTGCGCCCTGTCTCACTCTCTCGTTCACCGAAGAGGCGTTTTGAGTTGTGTTCTCTGGGATCTTAGGATGCAGCGATGACTGGTCATCTTCAGGTGACTGCCCAGCCAATAGGTGCACGTTTAACCCCGAGCACAGAGTCATCTCAGCCAGGGGTGGAACCGGCCAGAGCCTCGCGCATCTTAGTGCGAGCGAGAGCATAACGCTGCACTATCTGCTTGATGTGTTCCTCTTCTTCGCGCTGCAGAATACGCAGGAAGTTCTTCAATTCAGGCATGGAGAAGGCGTGCCACTGTAAATGAAGAGAGGAGGAAAACTGCATTAGATTAGGATCTAACACGTGGTTTGAATCTTTAACTCTCAGGTTCATGTTCCACTCACATTGACTTCTCCAGTTTCATTCTCTTTGAGCACAAAACTGAGGACTTTCTCACTGGGTCCAGCACAAAGACGGAGGTGAAGAGGGCGCTCGTCATCAGACAGCTTGCGAATATAAACTGGAGGAGAGACAGGAAGTTTAGAAATTTAGATAAACAAGCGAATAACAATGCAAAGGTTCAACATGTTCGCATTGACATAATTAATACCTTGGTCATGACGCTCGCTGCGCTCAAACAGAGCAAACTTGCCAGGATTGTCCACCACAGTAAACTTTTTCAATAAGGCCTCAATGACTTCACGAGCAGGAGTGCGTGAGCTTATGTGCAGGTGTTTGGATGCATCCTTTGGCAGGTAAAAAGAGGTGCGACGCTTCACTCCGCTGCCCCTCCTGCCTCCAGCTTCATGACCTCCTTTCTTGGGAGGGGGCACAGACACAGGTCGCGCCAACTTGAACTGTACCTTAATGAAGCCAGTGTAAGATCCATCCTTGTTCTGTCGAGATAAAGATAAAGACATTACACTAACAAAAAGTCATTTTCATTAAAATAGATAGAAGTGGTGTCATTTCTCAGTACTCACCATGTTCATGAACAGATTGCTGTTGATTTGAGCATTGTATTCCTTCACCTTCTGCTGAATATCGGGAGTTGTTAAATCCTGTTTTCCCAATTCAATTTTTTCATCCTACAGGGGACAGTGAGAAGTTACAGTGTTAAACCACCAGGTGCCAGTGCTCACCTCCAAACCACAACAGGAAAAACAGCTGGCATAATACACCAGGAATAAGAAGAGATAAGAATATGACACAAGCCACATTCGGTAGAAAATTACAGACATTAGGTATACCCTCCATTAATGCATTACAACACATCCATAATTGTGATGGCCACCTAAAATTAAGTGCAGTTCACCAGGGTACAACCCTCTACACAATACAATAATTATTTCAAGAAAAGATTTTTATGTCTCGGAATAGTTTTCAGGAATTGAGAAAGGGTGTTTTTATACCACCCAGAGTCAGGAAATCTTGACACATGGGAAGAAAACTAAGTTTATACTAAATCTAAATTAGAAACTGTGGGACAAAACAAAGGACAAGTTCTTACTCCAGCAAGATTGCTTGGAGTTGTTTACAAGTCATTTATGAGCACACTTTAGTAAAGGTGTTCATAATTAACTTCTTGTAAGGCCAATTATTTCTAATACTGAGCACCAGTTGCATCAGACTCGACTTCCGGACAACAAAGCAGACACGAAAATGATGATGTAAGCTCTGACCAATGCCGTGTGACAGCCCTGGTGCCTCGGTGTAGGAGGGGTGAGGCTGGGGGCGGGACATGTCCAACCTGCAGCTGTCTGCCGCGACTGCAACCAGCAGCTCTGCACTGCATTCCTCGACATGGTATTCATGTAAAAATAGCCTGCCCACTCAGCCTCTAACAAGCAACAGGAACAATGTCCTCCCTTGTTTTACAGGCACATCCTGTGAAGTCAGCTGCCTCATCAACCACAAACTCCCAGTCATGTTTCAGTCATGCACATTTAGCCTCCAGCATCAGAGGGGCAGTTAGCTCAATTAGGGCTTTTCCTGTGTCTGCTGACCAAGTGGTATTTCCTGTATAGAAGAAAATTCAAGAGATCTAAAACAGCACTGATATATTTATGCTGCTGCTATTTCTCACGGTAGAATCTTTAGTATCCCTGAGGATCAGTGACACTCATGCACATTTGTCATGAATACTGAACATCTTTGAATAAATATGGGAAAAAAATTGCTATTCTTTCCAGCCTCTGTCCCAATTCACAATGACTGTTATTACAGCCACAAATTGTCTTATAAAAAAAAGGCAAAACATGTGCCATTTAATGCATGCATTAAAAGGGCTGGGGTGCATAGAAATCACTGTCAAGTAAAACAAGATCAATAGTAGCAATCCTCAGGCAAATTGAAAGACTGCAGAATTTATGTGCTGCTGTTAACAAGTCAATAAATCAACATAAGGGCCAACTCTAGCTTTCCAATAGAGTAATAGTAGGAGGAGAGCATATGTGTACAGAACTGTGTACCTCTATGCACCCACAGAAGAAGAAATGTTGTGTAGGATGTCCCAGCAACATAAAATTGAAACACCTTCGGCACAGAGGCAGAAGTATGAATATGAGTGAGTTTTACAGTAAACGACTCATTTCTTAATATAAGAAAGATGATCGTTGAAAAGGTGTGGGCGACACAAGGAAAAGAAAATGAACAAATCCAAAATATTGCATGACTCAGCTATGATTGAGAAATTGTGTGAAAAAACCTGAAGGACAGTGTATGAATGGATAGTGGGTGTTTAGCTGGAAACTTGAGAAGCGAGTGTGCGTCACAAAACACGACTTTTGGGTTGAGTTAATCTGTGGGTCTGTTACAATAAAAACAAGGACTCGTGTGTCTCCTTTTTCCCCCAGTGTCGACATACATTTTACCATGTTGCTCAACTGGAAGAACAACTACTGCACCTTTTCACCTGCCGGTTCATTTTGCAATCACCTTCCGGTCTGGGGTGCCCTGAAGCATAACATTGCCAAACAGCAGCAGTGGGTGCTGCTGAGAAACTCACCCTGACATATAACCTCAAACAGCATGAATAAAGTACTTAATTTAATCAAACAATTTACAGAAAGACAGAAAGCAGAAGTAGCTGTCATAAGAGTACAGCACCCTGAACCACCCATATCTCCCTAGTCTGACTTCCGCCTTTACTATTAAGTTAAGATTTGTATTAAAAAAGTTTTTAATGCAATCTCTCTTTCTCACCTGCTTAACATTTACGTTCGGTTTCCGTGTTTTGGGGAAAAAAGACGTCCGGGCGGTGAAGTACTGCTCAAACTCGGACTCGGAGTCCTCCTCACTGCAGTAGCCGCTGCTAGTGGAGCTGCCCCAGGTCATCTCGAAGGAGGGAGTTTTGTCCGAGCTGCTAGTCGTGTCTGTCATCCTGACTACCGTCAAACTAAAATGTATCTAGCGTAAAGAATGACAAATTAAGCCAAGAGGACCAAAAGTGTTCAAAATAAACACTTGACGTAGGTTTACCGACGCAAAACCGGCTAAGCGGAAGCCTGGCTGGAATGTTCAAAGTAACGATAATTAACTGACAGTGTAACGCTAAGCTAGCTTTCAACTCCAACGGCTAACGGTTAAACGCTCACACGGACGACGGAATATCTCTGTAATAGCTTGACAACAACAATCTAATCGACTAAACTACACAGTTTCTTCCTCTACCGGCCACGTTTCCACTGTACAAACTATCTTCTGTGTGAAACAGGATGTGTTCAGGCCCCCGCCCTTGCTGCCTCGCTTCCTTCCCCCCGCTGAGGCACCACCCAGGCTAGTTCGTTGAGCTGAGTTTGGAAAATACACAACACCACCGCAGCCGGTCGCGATTGGACGCCGAGGAGAAATACCACAGGCCCCTCAGCAGCCCCCCTCCTTCGTCCTATGGCTTCTTATCCCACGGCTGTTGCTCTTTCCCCGCTAAATAAGTCATGTGATGTTGGGGCAGCCTGGTCCCCCAACACACAGCTATTGACAACAGAGATTTCATTTAAACAACAAACATTCTGTTCACTCAGAATTTACATTTCTTTCCATATCAACTCTGCCAGTGTAGGACACAATGGGCAGATACTTAGAGGCCTTGTGTGATCAAGGCCCTCTACTAGCCATTATTTCACCAGTGGATGACGTTTTCATGTCCCCAAGTACTGCACTTTTAAAGTACTTTCCACATGTGAAAATCTTACATTGGAAATGTTGTGTAAGTAAAAACAAAAACTAAGTAATAGGAAAATAAAACCCACTTCTAATATCAAAAGTAAAAGGACTTAGGGAATGTCCACTTAATCTGTACACCACTGTGTTGATACTCAGGCCCTGATTTGTAAATGATTACAGCTGGTTGAGATAAGAGTTGACCATAAATCTATATAAGCTGCAACTAATCATTATTTTTCCTATTATACACATAAATTGTGTTAGGACTGCTGCACACGCTGGCACTGTGCATTTTGTTTTCATCATGTCTTTTCTCTGCTAGCAGTCATTCTCATATTGTCTGTCTATGGTTTACCTTTGAACATACTCACAATTACATGTGCATAGTTACGTGGCCACTAATGCTGATTGTAATCATTGTTTTATTGATTGATCTGTTAGTTTTCTTCAGAGCCTGAAAGTACAAAGATATCAAGAGCCCAAAAGAATACCCTCATGTGCTGTTATATGGACTAATATGTCTATAATAGTAACTTTTAAAATAATAATTACTTGAAAACCTTAACTCAACAAAATAAAAATTAATAAGAGATTGCATAGAAGTCTTTTTAAGATATCACAATTCAAAATCTGCAAATGTGGTAGTTTCTGGGTTTTCTGAATGAGTTTGAGAAAGAGTAGAAGTGCTTTAAGTATTTTATCTAGTTATTTGATCTCTTTTATACAGAGGCGGCGTTAGCAGAGTTTGCAGAAACTGAGATTGCACAAACCAGTGCACTCTGAGTGCTGGTCCCAGCACTCATAGTGCAAAACATGGGAGGATTGTGTTAGGAAGGATATCTGGCGTAAAACCTCAAATTGATGTGAGGACCATGCTCCGCTAGGGCAAAAGGACCACGGGATGAGCCGAAAGCGATATAATCATCTTTTTTTGTGGAAAACCATATCAAACTATTATTAAAAAAAGACTACTTTTCATGGCGTGTCAAACATTTTTTTTTTTTAGGTCATCACAGGTACCATCTCAGCAAATTTTGGAAAGCCCCTTTTATAGCCACAGAAACTGTTATAGCTACAGCAGCTTTCCCCATGAGTTTCTCTGAAGTTAGTGGAATGTCCCTTTAATTTGTCATTATTTTGTCCCTTCACTCATAATGACAATTTATTTATCATTATAAATAAATTATTTTACATTTGAAATGTTGGACAGTGGGTCAGACAGAACCTACATAAACACAGTCACCCTGAGCTCAAGGTAATAGTGAAGATTATTAATGTTTAATCATATAATTGAGAAAATATCTAGATGCACAGATATTGACGTGGTTAAGGAGATCGAGAATCACCTACACATTCAGTGTAAACAATAAATTGGTCTAGGTTTTTCATAAACAGTAATGATTATCTGAACTTTTCCTCTTTTGTCTAAACGCAACTACACAAAAGCCTCAGCTCCAACAACATTTCAGCTCGTCTTCATACTAAACTAAAGAGTTTGCTGAAGGTTTTAGATTTGTCCTCTGATGAGCAACAGGTGCTTTAATAGGGAAGGATTAATGCCTGTTGCCAAGAGACCAGGCCGAGCTGCCTTTAACAGCTACTGGTCTGTAGCCTTGACTTCCTCATACATTACAAATGGTAGTACATAAAAAAACTACTACATAAAAGAAAACATAGTGAGGACTCTTCTTCTGGTAATATTATAGAGGAAGAAAAGTCAGCAGGGAGCATTAATAAATATATAACATTATTTCTATCACCACTTAATGGTGACTAGGATCTGTTTATCTGGATAGTGTGTATAAAAATATTTTCACTGTGTGTTATGTCCTTATAAGATTGGCAAAGACTGGGCTTTAACTCTGGCTATAGACTACCATGATGTGTGTGTGTGCCTTGTGTGTGTGCCTTTTAACCAAAACAGTTCCTTAATCCTCTAAATGCTGCAAACACAATTTACACCATAGTGAACATTTTGCACACAGTGTGTTGTGATGTTCTGTATTTCTCAGAAACAGACTTCCTCTTCAAAAATCTCTTCACTTCCCTTTACAATGTTGTATGTTGCTGCTTGCCCCACTAGTCAGTCTCTTTTTAGTCGAACCTGTGCATTTAGTGGAACTGCGTGAACGCTGTTTATTTATACTCGTGTCAGATGGTTTCTGTTCCTTGGCCATAAAATTTTAATCTGGTAGCAAAAGAACAAACAGAGACCCATATAAGCTACTGTACTAGTTTACTCACTCACTGTCTTATAAATATATTTCAATGGTAACTACAGTAGCATTATTATTTTGATACATATGTTATATTGCAAATACATAGATGCTTACCACATTTGTGTCTGTTTCTATGGTGTTCTCCACAACACATGTTTGGTCTGATACAGAACCTTGGTCCCAGCTGCAGTCCAACTGGATCAGGGCACGACAGCGGTAGTGACATGTGAATCTACAGTCTGCAAAAGCAAAAAGCCAATGAATTTAGACAGATATTGCTACATACATAAATTAGTATGACAATGCTGTCAGCTGCAAAAAAAGATACAACATGTGTGATGTTTGAGAGCAACTGTAAATGAGTGATGTCCTCCGCTGGCCATTAAAGATCACTGCAGCTACTACAGGTTGGCTTTTCCCAACATTGATTTTTTGAGTGCGTCTCAAAATCTATAAACTAATTGACGGCAAACACCTGTCTCCAGATATCCTCCACAGATGCAATGCCCCATCTGGTAATTGCAGCTGTGAAATAAAAAAATTGGTTTGCAATCAGTATTAATTAAAGTATTAATTTTATGGTCTTTTATGACCATTTTTGCAGTTACACTGGCGTTTTGCATGAGCTTTCACAATGATTTATTTGAGAGGCGTTGAAGAGTAATAGTTTCTGCACACTTAATGCTTTACATGAACCACAGCTGCATTTTTGCGGGTCTTAGTTGATGAAAGGGAAGTTAAAGACTACTGCGGCAAAGATAAGTCTGAGCTAGGAGCTTACAGATTGGTGTGCCTATGCTGAACAAAGATAATGACCACACCACTAAAACCACTGCATCCATGTTTCTGTTTGTGCTCTACGACGCTTGAATGTCATGTAATTATTTGTGCATATTACACAGTCTTAATAATATATGCCTGTCAATCACCCAATTCATTTTGGCTGAAAAACATGTACTGCATGTCAAAACGAGCTGCATGCAGCCAGCTGAATATAAGTTTATTTTGAGCCTGCACCTACATCGGTGATTACATCAAATAACAAATTTCCTCTCTCCGTGACTGTTGCTCTCATCTTTGATGAGGTATATGCACAAAACTCTTCACACATGTTCACACCCAGATGCACAAATTGCCCGCAATGGCCAACTCACTGACACACCGCAGGCTCTGCTTGTAGAGACCCCAGATAAAGTCTCCACATAGGTCACACCAGGTGGGCTGAGCGTGGCTGCAGGGTTGGAAGTTGTGGCCTTCTCCCTTTTCCTCTGGGAGCTGTGGGTCCTGGCTGCTATTCCGGACTCTGATGATGCCCACCCGGCTCAGCAGGTCTGGGACCTTTGCTGGGTTGAGCCTCAGGGCGTTGGTTCTCTCCAGGCGTGGAGGTGAGCAGGGCGAATGTGTTCCAGTCAGCTCAATCTGCTCTCTGCTCGTCTGTAGGTCACGTAGTTCAATAAACTCCCCCCAAGACATTGTGTCACTCAGAGCCTGGCTTCCTCCACTGTCACTGAAAGACAGACAGAGAATAATTCAGCCTTTTTAAAATGTTAACATTTTTTGAGGCAATGCACAAAATACTGTATACTGTAAACCATGTATAGCTCACATCATTTTACACATGGAAGGTATTTCAAATCTTTACATTAGAAAAAAAATACAGAAATGCAACAATTTTAGCAAAAGGTGCACAGGCAGTGCAAATAAAAGGTAAATTAGTTAAGATTAATAAATTATTAAAATTATTAATTAAAGATAAAAATTGTACTTACATCCATTAAATGTGAAAGTACTCACATTGTAGTAAAGTCCCTGTTACATGATTACTGATGTTCTGAAATGTAACTGCTCTTAGTTTTGCAACAAAATGTTTTTTTTTAGACTGATTGCATAACAATAGACTAAAACTGGATTCTGTAGAGTAACTATCTCCCGCTAAAATTTAGTGAAGAATAAATATAATTCTTCCCTGATTATACTGTATCAAAGTATTATATGTTTGACTTCTGGTAATTTCAGTTACATGTGATGGTATGTACACACCACACAAATATTGTATATATTAATCACAACATCACAAGACTGAGATTTTGTCCCCGAGTAAAATGTATCACTAAATAAAACATTTTCCTTTATAAGAGCTGTGTGGATGAATACGCACATGTTTACTCCAAAACAACAGTATTCGTAAATATAACTATCCTCATTTAACTTAACTCACCAAAGCAGAGGAGAAAACAGCTCGGTGGCAGCCGCTTTGTTTCAAAACTTCTTCCATCCGTAGAGAAAAACTTTCCGCAGAAATTTCTGACAGTTTCCGAGTAACGGAGGTGTGCAGCCTCGGCTACATGTCTGGAAATAATATATCACCGGCGGCTGACGTCCTCACATTTAGCGAGAGGCCCAGCTTTGTAGAGACACAGCAGAACCTGGGCAGCCTTTAAGACAATAACCATCTTCTGCTTGTGTCAGACTCTCTAACAGAAGGAAGCAACATCATGAAAAAGAGAGAGTGAGATGAGACTGAGCTGCACCGACATCCGGAATGTTTTCGCATAGGGGGTGCTTCTGAGTCCGGGCTCAGCTGAGTAGGCGTGTTAAAGTTCCCCACCCCAGAGGATCTGGTTTTTATTTACCACAGCTGTAATGAGCAAACATGTTTTTTTTAAATAAACTTACCGTATCATAGAAGTATTTGTACTTTGTGTGTGTTAAACTAGGTGAGTATTAATAAATGACTCTGGAGAGTTGAGGTTTTTCACCCACGATTACTGTGGTAATTTGAAAATACCTACAGTAGTTTGTTCTTAATAACAGTGAGCAAGAAGAAAAGGTAGAGGAAGTTATTAAAGCAGTTCTCTTTACTGCTGGTGTAATGAAGTGATCCACACTGTCAGACGCAAAGGAGCAAAGCCTCCAGGTCAATTTTATTAAAAAAAACAAATGACTGCATCAAACAAATGCCAAAAGTTATCAAGGACCAACACTGGTATGGTAATTGACATGTGCATTGCCCACACACAGTGTTGTCCTTCTCCCATCTCATGGCTCCGATGGTCCCATCTATCACCAGTTCATGGAAACACTTCAGCTGTTTCTGTCTTAGCTGTGGACATTCAGGTCCCTCTGGATCTTCCCTGTGGCCTCAGCCATGAGCTGACAGGCTTTCTTGTGTTTAGGCCAGTGCTTCACCTGGCACTCTCTGCAAAAACACAGAGAAACACAGTTTCACAGTGATGGTTCAGACATAATCAGAATTGTAGTTTCTCCATTTATCCAGTTTCCAGGTGGTTGCAATGGCAACAAGCGAAGTAGCTGATATGGACAAAGCCACATGACTACACTTCAGTCTGGTTTATAACATCAATAACAGTAGAGCTCCTGGGCATCTCATAGACTGCTAATTAGTGCGTGCCAAGGTTCAATACCAAAACAGGTAGTTGATTCTGTAGAGCAGGGGTGGTGAATCCCTCAAACATCAACCTCCTGCTGGTTTTCCAACTATACATGAGGAATGGAAAGTACTGGAAGATCACAAGACTCAGCTCGCTGTCCACTACCACAGTCCAGTACAGCATCTGCATTACTGCTGGAGTCTTACCTGTAACAGTACCATTCTCCCTGACATCGGGAGCATCTCTTTGTAGCCTCTTTTCCACAGGATCCACACTTTGGCTTCTCAGGGAGTAAACTCTCCATCACGTCCAAGTTATATGTCTGGGCCAGTCTGGTTAAATATAATAATCTCAGTAATAATCACAGGCATAATTGTGATGATTGAGTAATCTCTCTGTAACTTCAGTGCTCAACCAGACCGGTGTTTTCAGCATTACCTCTGTGCCTGCAATCTCAGGTCATTCTCAGATGGGTTGAATGTTTCTTTGACTTGATACTTTGCTATTGCCTTCCACTTTCCAGAATTCTCACTCACAATGTGATTCCACATTTCTGGGATCTATACATTAAGAAAAAGAGAGAGTACATTTATAGGGACATACTCTGCTTTGATTCACGACAAAGTGATGTGCATATGTATGCATAGGTGTGTACCTGCTCCAAAATAAGCTCCTTCTTTGGAGAGGCCGGGTCTGTAACAGCAAGATGAGCAAGAAAACGCTGAAGTTCCATCAGATTCGGCAGCTGATCAATCACCACCTCTGTCAAGAATCCTCGAAGCTGTGTCATTTGAACAATAAACCAACAAATAATACAGCATATAGCCAAAGTTTAATGTTTAATGTGATCAAGCTCATTAGAACGAGTTGGTAGAACTCCATGAAAAGGAAAAATGTGAAAATGTCATACAGGAGGATGCACAAGGATTTCTGGTTATATAATTAACGCCACAGGAAGAGGATGAGAAAGCATATAATAGGAGGAAATATCTAAGTCAAAACAACCCTTGGAAATTGAATCTGTGCTCTAACAAGTGGGGAGATATAATGTTGAAGGACAATGATGTGGCATTCATACACTTCCTGAGCTGCAGTTTACAGCTAATACCCAGTAGAAGATTGATCCAATTCAAAATGCCCATCGATGAACTAAAATACATATAAAACTCCTTTCAAACTATCATCTGAAAACCTTTGTTACCTTTAGAAGCTGATTCTTATTGTAGCTATTGAAGTCATATTTCCTTTGGCAGTCTTCTTTCAGCAGCAGATTGTAAAGAGAAATCCAGACCTGACCATCTAGTTTTGTCATCTTTAAACGGTCCTCCACAGGAATTTTCTGCCATTTGCTGTTTATGTACTTTTCTACTTCACCTACAGTGGGAGACAGACGTGAAAAAGAACAAAAAGATTTCTCAGATGAGATGAGAAACAAGACAGATTTTACATGAAGGAGGCGTGATTTACCTTCTCTGTAGCGGCTCCAAGGGCAGCAGTGAATCAGCTGAACCAGCACGCAAGGTAGGTTGTGTGTGCACAGCATGCGATTAATAACACTGATACTGTTGAAAAAAAAAGTGTTCTCATTTGACAGCTATAGAGGTGTAACAAAAGAAAATTAATTCACTTATCAGCTTAGATAATTATTTAATTCAAGTTTCAAGCACAATGCCACATATCTGCTTCTTTTCTATGTTTTATATCACTGTAAATTTAATATCTTGTTCATGGGACCAAACAGGAAATTTGACTGATCAAGTGGGTTCTGGAAATTATGACAACTATTTTTAACTATTACATAACCTGATAGTGAAAATAACAGACCTAGCCAGCATTATCAAGATATATATAAATTATATCCAATGATTTAGCTTGAAGTTAAAGGGCCTAGATGTATGACAAGTATTATTATAATATATATTACAATCCCTTAATGACAGCCTAGCCACTGCATACCTGTCAGTGTGATCTGTGATGTAGCGCAGCACAGATACAGCTTTGAGGGAAATCTCAAACTCCAGTGCAGCACTCTGTATCTGCAACTCCTTCATCAGGTGGAAAGACAGATCATCAATTGAATTGAAAGAGACTTTTATAAAACAGTCTGAACCTTGTGTCAAACCATCAACAGAGCCATAAAACTCATTTACCTCTATGGAGGAAGTAGTAGCTTTCCCTGTTAGGTCGTCTTGACTATGAGTTGCTTTACTGGCCAGTAGGGTGAGTTTGCGGTGGCAGTAATCAACCAAGTCAAGAACAGAGTCATCAGCTGCATCACAAGAATCCTACACAATACACAAACCTCTTTTACTCATTATATAAAATTATATTTTTTAAAAGAGCCAATGTTTCTTTGTGATTTGTATACATACTGACCTTATGAAACATTATCGTTTCAAGTAGATTTATGATTGTGGCTTCATGGTGGATCTAAGGAGACAAAATAAATAAAACATGAAATCACTTATGAGTGGTTTGTCATCGTTTCACATATTATTTTACACTCACCACCATGTAAAGATGAAACGTGTTCTTGGGATTGAAGTCCTGTAGCTGACATAAGATGGGAAACAACTTTTGCTTCCACACTTCAGTGAGGATCATCTCATGGACCAACACAGGTATCTAAAAAAGAGGGGGAAAATAAAATGATTGTCATAATGTGTGCATGTTTATATGTATCATATTCAAATCATATATATATATATTATTGGCATAATATAACAATTAATAATTAACTTAATTGTCACCAATTATTTGTGCAGCAGTAGAGAAACAAGCACATAATCAAACATGAACATGAAACATTACACAAAGGCAAAAAATAATAATAAACAAACATACAGTCATAAAAACTGCTCAGATGTGGAATACAAGTATCTCATGTACTCTCTCTGCATTTACCATACTGGTAGATAGTAGTGTAATTCCTCATAATAATAATAACAACTCACTTTAATTATAAGCACCTTTTAAAACACTCAAGGACACTGTATCAACAAAAAAATAAAACAGAAGATGAAGACAGGACAATGCAATTACAATTTACAGTGTATAGGAAAGTCACCTTTCCAAACGACACCAGGAGCTCCTTGATGAACTCATCATGCATGGCAGAAGCATTCAGTATAGCCTGCATGTTAAGCTTCTCAATGTACTCGTGCTGTCTGAACCACCTGTAAACACACAAAGGGAAAAGCTACATTGTGAACCCTCTCAGGTAGTCTGTGACACCTCTAGAGTCTAAACTAACAGGCAGAAGTGCACCATCCAAAATAAATAAGACAAAATAAACAAATAAATAAACTCACCTCCAACTCTCTACTCTGTTAAATCAGGACTCAAATCTTTCTGTTCTATTAAATTATATTAAATTGAAGCTGGGACTATTTATTCATATTGTGTGTATACCTTTCTCACTCATACAGTAAGTGTTATGTTATATTTAGGCGTTACATTTGCTCTTCAAATGAAGCAAAAGTGTGGACACATATATAATAAATAAATACATTGTAGACATAGCTAATATTGTAAATGACTACTGTAGCTGGAAACATACAGAAAACCATAATAGGCAAACACTGGTACCAGTCCCTCTAAGTTAGTTAGCTAAGTGTTAGCTAGTTAGCGCTTAGCTTACCTCGCAGAGCCCACTTCTTTGAGAGAGAAAGTCTGCAGACTTTGGATAAAACCCTCGGCTTCTGTAGGCAGTAGCACCGACGTGTCCATGTCGTTATATGAACCCTCAACAAGCTGTCATAAAACAGAAACAACACAATTTAAGTAGTTATTGGAGTTGTTCGGCTAGCTAGTGTTTGTTAGAGTTGGTGTTAGAGCTGGCCCGTCGCTTACTGCTGTTGCTATAGTTACCGTAAACCAGGCGCAGGCTGCTCAGCGCCAGTGAGCGGCGGTAGAGCGCAAAGCAAACCATGAGAGCACCAGACCTTTAATAAGGTACAGGTAGCTGCATGGGTTTGAGAAAATACTGTTACAAGTGAAACCCCTGCATCAAAATGTGAAGTCAGGCTAATCTTCTACTCTGACGCCATGGTTTATTGTTAATATGTTTGTGTGTGCGTGTGTGTGTTATGTTTTACCCTGCGATTAATACGTTATAGTAGATGGTCAGTAAGCAACCCACCATTCAACACATATCTGTGCTTTTATCAAAAAAAAAACACGACAATAATATTAGAAATAACCATTTATAATGATTTATAACCAGTAATAGTACCCCAACAATATTTTTATGGGGTCTTTTATTACTTTTTGTTAAAAATTTACATTAAAAATTTTAGATGTTTTGTGCATTGTGTTTGGTGCCTTTGGAAAAAGGTGCTACTGACCAAGATTTTGCATATATTTCTGTGGGCTTGTATGCAGATTGTCCACATGATCCTAATCATGATCAAAATGGTCTGGTGGTAATCTGTTGCTCTAATCTGGCTTTGCAGTACATTTTGCCAGGATATAAATTATGTAATTGGAATTAACGGCAAATTTCTATCACATACTCAGAATCTCCATGGCATGCCGTGGATAAATAATGATTAATACACATACTGTGATTATGTGGTAACTCTTTAATAATCACATATTTTCTTTCATACAATATTTATAAATTCTTCATGTGACTAACAGAAGTTAATCCCAGTGAAAAGCAGATTATCTTACAGACCACAAAGCTAACACAAAAATTACAAAATACTACTTCATTTGAAGAAAACTCTTCCTCCTGCTGAAGGCATCTTTGGCTGAGGTATGTCTTTAATGTTTAGTCACGTCTATCTGTCGTTGTTGTTGTTGTTGTTTTTCCTTTCAGTTCATCTCGTATTACTTCCAGCACACCACAATGTTGGGATCATTTTCTAAACGTTCATCCAGCTCTTGGTAACTGATTCCTGTAAAATGACAATATGGTTAATAAATGCTACAACCAGTTACGCTCGCCACCAGAAGTTACTTCTTTAGCATCCAGTTACAGTTTCAAAACCTGCCTGTTTTGCAGCAGATTTCATCATAACTGTGGCAACCGGTATACAGCCGAGGTGGCCTGCTCCTCTCGTCACTAATCACCTTTACTGGATACTTCTGCAGCCGTCGAATGAGAGACTTCATCAGTCCAAATTGGATCAGCCTCCTGAAAGGCAACACGTGACATACAAGTAGACAAATGTCATTTGTGTGACTTGACTTAACTTTTTACGAGTCATAGCGTCTTTTCAGAAAAGGTGAGCCGTGCTGACCTCTCATCAACACTCTGAAGCTGCTGCGAGTAACGAGAACAAAGATCTCTGACTGTGGTTCCTGGACTGAGGCCGCAGTAAAGCTGGAACACATCTCTCAGACTGGCTCGCTTCTGACCTGACAGACAGAAGTGCAACATGTCACAATATATAGTAAAATCATAAAAACTAAAAATAACTGCAGCTCTTATTTACCCTGTTTAGTGACGTAGTTAAGGCACTCCTCCTGAATGGACTTGTCATCTATGAGGCTCTGGACTTTAGGGGTGGTGCAGTACACGTTGGAGTACTGTGGGCAATAATAAGGTACAAGTAGTCTTAAAAAACATCACACAGTTAGGGAAAGAAACTAAACTAAAAAATGCAGTCAGAACATTTTGAGATGTATGTAGCAGTATTTTGAAAATATAGTATGATACTGTAAAATGAATTAGAGAAAACAATAGTTGCATTAAAAAAAAAAAATCACATTATTTCTAGGTGTTGATAGTTTTAGTAAATGCCAAAACATGTAACGCTTTGTCAGCTCTTACATGTCTGCTTACCTGAAGTAATACCAATACCCATTTCTTGAAATAATATTACAGTGCTGTGAAAAAGTATTCTGAGATTTTTCAATTTTTTGCATATTTGTCACACTTAAATGATCTAGCTCATCAAACTAATTTCAACAGTACACAAAGATAACCCAAGTAAATACAAAATGCAGTTTTTAAATGATGGTTTCATTTATAAAGGGAAAAACTGTCCAAACTTGTCTGGCCCTATGTGAAAAAGTAATTGCTCCCTAAACCAAATAACTGGTTGTGCCAACCCTGGCGGCAACAACTGCAATCAAGTGTTTCAGATAACTTGCAATGAGTTTTTCACACCACTGTGGAAGATTTTTTTTCCCACTCCTCCTTGCAGAATTGTTTTAATTTAGCCACATTACAGGGTTTTTGGGCATGAGCAGCCTGTTAAAGTCATACTACAGCATCTCAATCGGATTTAACTCCAGACTTTGAATAAGCAACTTTAAAACTTAAAAATTTTGTTTTTGTATTGTATTTAGACATTCAGAGGTGGACTTGCTGGTGTGTATCAGATCATTGTCCTGCTGCATAACCCAAGTGTGCTCCAGCTTTAGGTCACACAAACATTTTCTTTCAGGATTTTCTGGCAGATCGCAGAATTTGTGGTTTCATCAATTATGGCAAGTCGTCCTTTTCAATAGGGCCTGTTCACATATTGTGTAATATTATTATTTATTTGATGATCTGAATCATTTAAGTGACAAATATGCAAAAAAACCCAAAAACAAATACTTTTTCACAGCATTTAAAGTACAATGTGTTGCACTGCATGAGTTTAGTTTTTACCTGAAATATTGACACCAGAGTCACAGCACCGTAATATCTGCAAATGAAAAGGAGCCTTTGACAATCTCTCTTTGGTTTATTTTAGCGATGTAAGTTGAACACACTGAAATGCAACACACACCAGCTGCACCATTACGAGCGGCAACATCAGAAGTTAGCAAATTAGCATTTCTATTTTTCTAAACATTTAGTTTTAGTGGTGTGTAGCCCACAACATTTTTACCGCTACCAACTAAAGGATCGATTTGTGAATAGAAGAAACTGAACAAACATGGATTTTTCAAATGAAATTCTCTGAAATAAGGCTTTAGAGTCATTCTCTCCTTGAAGCTGTAGATGAATTGCATTTAACAAAGATTTCTGCAGATTCCTTACAGTATTTCTAAAAAAAAAAAAAAAAGCAACATGAAAAGTATCACCACTGTAAAACTGAAGATTGGCTGACTCATCCTGATGTTGTGAATCAACCTGCAATAACATTCATCAAGACGGTTTAGAAGATAATGATTAGTGTGTTCTGATGTGCATCAGATGACGCTGGTGTGTGCTGCCCTTCATTTGCTGAAACTTACTTACAGGAGATTCTGTACAGCAATACGAACAAGATTCAGCTCTACATCTGCTTCGGCTGAAATCTTCTGAATGTGTCTAAATCCATCAATATAGGGAAGGATCTGCACACAGCAAATATTAAATTAATCTTCACTTGCTCCATGACTGAAGGTACTGGTTTAAAAGCTCTATGTACGCACATTATTATGTACCAGGAATCTTGCAATTGAATTCATTATTACAGTAATAACACATCACTGCACCAATAAATGACACATCCACCTACACTACTGCTGCCTTTCCATCCATAAACAAATAGATATATGGTCATATCAGCTGATAACAGGCTTTTACTCTCTGATTTCACGCTCTCAGTACTTCTTAGAATTTTGTCACATTTTATCACAGTGTTTCTCCATTATCAGCCACGTGTTACCTGTTGAGTGGTGAGATCCCACTGAGATTTGATAAAATGGTCTTTGCTCTGGGTGAAAACAGGAACATCATATTCCTGGACAATTGGTGGGTCCTTTCGTAGTTGGATCAGCTTTAAGTGGATGGTGTTAGATTCGTCTAAAATACAGACAAAGAAACGAAAAACAAACCTTTAGTGTTGAATGTTTTTCATTACTTTCACAAAGTCAAGGATACATTTGTTAATAATTAAGTTTGCGCTTCTGAAAGCTCAATATGAATATGTTTTTCAAATAATGACTTTCAGTCCTAGTTTTAGATACCACCTGTCAAAAAAGTAAAGTGAAAAGTATAGTGTACAGCTAGCTTTGCATGTATTTCTCTTCTGAGAGAACATGTCACACGTCTGCTTTCACACTGAGGCTGCTGTGAACGGATGCATGACATATATATATATATTTATTTCAATTCAGTTGAATTAGTCAAATTATGACAACATTTTACTGGACCCCTTTTGGTTGGTGATTTTGAGTGCTACTGTGACTATATCTTTAGCTGAACTAAATAGTTTCATCCTCTCAACATCCTCTCAACACAATTTTGCAGATACCCACTTAGCTCAAGCTGTTTCCTGTAAGATACCTTTACAAAAAACATAATTTGCATTTTGCACCACTGTCAGCATGCATGTTAACGAGACTAATACTGACAGAACTGTAAAACAATCAGTAAAAACAAAATACTACCTATGGGCAAAGTGCAGGCACCCGTGGCATTGAGTTCTTCTAACAATGTCGACATGATGGGTAAAAGTTTCTGTTTACTCTCCTCATTGGAAATGAAGCCACTCTCCAGCTGCAACATAAGAAGGAAAAGAGATTTAAGATAATCTCTGAGATTGTCTTACTTCTTCTTGCAACAGATTGACGAGAAAAACAACTTAATCAAAGCAAGGACATGTGACAAGGATGTAAATATTCATATTTTACTACCTCCAGAGTAGTGAGGTACCCAGACAGCTTCTTGACAATTGGCTCGAGGGCACAAGTGTTGGTTTGAGCATCACAAACAAGACCAAGGTTAAACAGGAGGGCATTTCGGCTATACTTTTTATGTTCGATGCACACAGGGCACCCAATTAACTTTTTGCCCATGGCAGTGCTAAAAGAAATTAAAAAGGAAAAAATGATGGTAAATTTGATATGCACAAGAAACCAACAGAACACTCATAAACAAATAAAAATTAGCATGAGATTTATGGTATAAAAATAGTCTTTGATTACATACACTGTTATTAATTTGTTTTGAAGTTCTGGCTTGGTGATAATATAAACTTGAACTGTGTCAAAGAGTTCCCGTGAAATGTACTCCTCCGGGACCTGTCACGAGAAGACATAAGAGATGCTGAATCACAAAAAACATCCTATAAGATAATCGCAGAGGGCTATCATCTGTGCCCTTCTGAGAGCAATACTACATAGAGACTGAATAGCTCCTTGTCATTAATAAGAACAGCGATTGCAATTTTAGTTTCTTTATACGTAAAATGAGGACAATTTGTCAGACTGCTTGTGTTTCAAGGCAACAAGACAGTTCATTACCTTTCCTTGGGACTTCCATAAATGGTGACACAGTTGGAGGTTAGAGAGTTAGCAGAGTTGGAGTTACGCAACACACGAAAGCATTTTTAAACCTTGAATAAGACTGCAACTTAGTGATTATGTTTTCATTACTAATCTAATCTGTGATCTGTAACAGAAGTTGTTATGATAATGGATGGAAATTTGTACAGATCTAATTCACTCTAGATTTTTCTTCTGCATAGTTAGCATTCATAATTGACTCTGAATCTCACTAATTTTCTTGCAATTATTAAAAGAAAAAAAAAAAACATTTAAAAATGTCTAAATTCTCCATCTCCAAACTGATATCTTCCTGAGGTCTTCCTGAAGACACTTCAACCTCTGACAGAAAACTACAAAAACTGACACTAGAAAACCTGGGGAACAAATGTTGACATACAATATTTTCTTAAAATATAATTAAAATCGATTAATTATGAAAATAACAATAGCTTTTCCTTTTCAATTAACCATCTAGTTGGTATATGTATTAATGTTAAATTATTTAGCCTGAAAATGAAGAAAGATACACCTCTGAGATTAATAGTCCCCACATCAAATATATGAAAAACACTGTTAATGCTGATCTCTGATACTGATATTTTGGAAACGTGATCTACATTAGGGGTTCCCGAAACTGGTCCTCAAGGACCCCTACTGTCCCCGTGCTGATTACCTGATCCAGGTAATCAGCTGTGGGTAGGTCAGGGATAAAATGATTGGATTGGATTGGGAACCCCTGAATTTTGTAACTGCTGGGAAAGAAAAAAAAATATGAGCCTGAAGCTTTTTATACTATATGGTCGCTTTAGTTACAAGAGTGACAATGGTTGATTTTTAATCGTTTTAAAGACAAACTTCGTATTTTATTACTACTAAATGCTGCACTGTAAGTGTGACTCACCCTACCAAATATAATATCTGAACACTTACCTGATATGTTATCTTTGGGCCCAGAGTTGGATGAAACTCACTGAAAAATATACACTCTATTCGAGTGGTCATCATAGGCCTTTCAGTCAGGGCAACCAAACCAAATCTGAACTAAACAGTGTGAGATTCAGATGGTCTCCTCTGCCTGCCTTCCCTGTTTAGCTGCACTTGTTATTAGCAGCTAAAGCTAGCTGCTAGCTTCAGTTTTACCCTGACGAGCTACAGACTTCCTGTGAGAAACATGTAACAAGTCTTGCGTCTAAACAGCGTCCAGCTGAAAAGATGTTACTATATTATAATGACAGAAACCTCCTGAACATATATAAAACTCAACTCGACTCTCTACTCAAAAACACCAGAGAGGGGAACAACAATACTGATGCCTTCAGGGACTCCTCGTAAGTTACTGTTGCAAACAACAGCACTATGGAGGGAGCCGTGAACATATGTTTAGCAGAAATTGTGCGAAATCTTTTACATTTTTGGTGCCTAAACTAAAAGCTAATAAAGAAACGTTTAGCATAATATATATATATATATTTTCTCATAACAAATTCTTTCTTTTAATGAATAGGGACCGTAAGATCTGTAAGATGATATTTAATGACATTTCAGGCACTGTATGGGAAAATGATAAATTTAATCACCCTCTCTTGGAGGATAAAGTATCATAAATTGAAAACATAGAAATTAATATCATGTATTTATGTTTAAATATAGTCTGGTAGTAGGCGATATTACGATTAAGATGTTTTTCCAGATAGAATTGCACCTTTTCGACAGTCCTTAAAGGCAACACACATCTCCCGGGTCAGTGCTGCGCAGCCTGCGCCGCATGTGGAGTCGCCTCCCATCCCGTCTGCTGCACCATGTGCTGGAAATGCTGTCAACAATGGCAACCACTGTGTCATGACAGTACAGGAAATGTTAACGATGAAAAGTTAACGTAGGACATTACAAGTGACCTAGAAAATGAACATGTCGGACTGAGTGTCGAAAGGATACAGCGGGAACTGTAGGACAACAGTTTAAGTGTGTTGTCAAACAGCAGGAGTATCGATGTAGAAAGGGTGTCTGTCTAGTGAAAGATGTGGAGAAGGTCACTGAGTGCAGGCTACACATGCTTTGGGTGCAGGAGTACTGGACCAAAGGTAACATTGATTTTTCTGTTGTTTTCAGAGAGACCTTTGGTAGAGCAGCTAGCTAGATGCTAACTGCTGTTGGCACAATGTAGCAAAACCACCAAGGTCTCAGCATAAAATAAATGACGATGTACATTAAAGGGGATTGATAAATGTTGAATAAGTGTATTTTTAAGTTTTTACCAAATATGGATGTAGCATTAGCAGCACAGTTGTGTTTCTGAACCAAAGCTACAGTTAAATATCAGCCTCAGAGGGGACACCCACTGATTAAATAACAATACTAGCATATCAAGCAGTAACCCACATGAATCATCAGCATGAAAATGTAATAGGCACCATGTAGGATGAATGTTTATTAATGCAAAATGCAGAGAGGTAATGGTAAAGTTGCAGTTTGCAAAGGCTTTCATAGTACTTTCAAAGAACTGAAGTGTGTTTGTGAAATGTGTCAGCAGCCATTCTTTGCCCCTTTTAGTAATGATGAATCAATTAATTAATCCTTAATTCACATTTTATTAATTGATTACTGTTTTGATCTTTAATTAGACAAACATGACACATGTGCACCAGAGGTTTATAGAGTCCAGGGGTGCATAATCAGCTTTCAGTTAAATGAAACATGGGAAAGAGAAGCAAGAAATAAACATGTTCAGGGGTCTGAGCCTCACTACCATATTTAGTAGCTTAACTTGAAATATCTTTAAAAAAATATTGTCAGTGATAGAAAGTCCCTTTACTTGCAGCACAGTGTTATTTAGCTTTGCACCAGAAAACAGTAGATCATGTAAATC
Source organism: Helostoma temminkii (assembly GCA_900302695.1). Taxonomy (NCBI): domain Eukaryota; kingdom Metazoa; phylum Chordata; class Actinopteri; order Anabantiformes; family Helostomatidae; genus Helostoma; species Helostoma temminkii. Next base: position 43,671 of record OMLM01011922.1, read on the forward strand.
AGTGTGCAGAGGATGCAATGAAAGCTGTGGGGGGCGAGATCTGTATCTTGATTGTACATCAGTCCGTGGTGTCTGAGGTTTGATCTTTATTTCAGTTGATTATTACGTATCTGGTGATGGGAATTACTTAGAAGAGGAAATGCCACATGGGGAATTTAAGAAGACACAGTTAAACCACAGTTGAATAATTTGTGGACCAACTTTTAAAAATCACTTTCAGAGAATTTGGGGCTCCTGTGCAGTGCGAACATGCAGCACTCCAGCCTTACCTGCAGGCAGGATCACAACACTTCAGGCCTTGGACTTATGGAGGAGGCACTTTGAGGAGAGAGGCGTGACAGAGCCAGACCAATCCAGCAGCTACATTATTGCTCATTTGCTTGGGGCTAAAACTGTGAGTTGAAATTTGCTGAGTTCATGCTACACTCAATGAGGTAATGTCTTCACATTCAGAATGGCATGTCTTCGTGTTCTAACTTGCCCTTTCTTTATGCAGATTGAAAGCCTTGAACATGGGAAGTTAACAGAGCTTCTCACGCCAGAAAAAACAGAGCAAATGTGGAGGCTCTGCACTAGACGCCTCTCCAGGTATTAAGTTTACAAATGACTGTTTAAATGTGTATTCAGATGTTTTTTCTATCCTTAATACTCATACATATTTATGTTTGGTGTAGAATGCCTGTGCAGTATGTGATTGAGGAGTGGGACTTCAGAGATCTGACACTGAAGATGAGACCTCCTGTGTTCATACCAAGGCCTGAAACAGAGGTTAAAAAGAAGTAAAACAGGCCACATATACATATAATATACAGTGAAATCTCCATGATCAATCACATATAACCACAACTGTGTTTTCGCTTTATGTTGGTGCAGGAGCTGGTTGACCTTGTGCTCACAGATTTGACGAAGAAGCCTGGGAGCCAGCATGTATGTTTGGAAGTGGGATGTGGCTCTGGTGCCATTTGTCTTAGTCTGCTGAAGAGTCTGCCTCAGGTGAGGTTTCTGTTTTGTGTAGTGTGTTGATTTTTTTAGCTCTGCTAGTGGCGTGGGTCTGGTGATGGCAGTGTCTCGTGGGCGATCCGCCATTATGGTCCAGATTAAAATATATAAAGAACTATTAAATAGATTGTGATTTGTAGCAGACATTCATGGTCCTCAGAGGATAAAGCCTCCTGTCTTTGTTGATCCCCTGACTTATCGTGTAACACCCCCAAAGTCAAAGTCTTCACTTTTTTAGTGAAATATCTCAACTCATAATAGATGGACTGTGACCAAATTTTCATATTCTCTTCACAGTTATTGTGACTATTAATCATCCAATTCTGTGAAGTCTATGAAATATTGAAAAAGCAGGAAAATCCTTCTTGTTACAGTTTTCCAAACTCCAGACTTTCAGACAAGATGTTTTCAAAGAGTTAAATCACAAGTCCAAACCCAAAAATAGTCAAAGCTGAATGTCAATAACAAGTTGGCTTCTTTCACCACGTCAGCTTGAAGGAAATGACTAAAATAAATAGTTACCAGCTACTTCAGACAATGTATCCTAATGAGATTTGTAGTTAGATTTTTTTTTGTGTGTGTGTGACCTCAGGTTGACACATAATAATTAATGGATTCCCGATAACTTCTTCCTTCAGGATGAATAGAAATAAATATGATCTGACATTTCATCTGGTGCTAAATATTTGCTAAACTTCTGACATGCTAACCAGCGTCAGTTGTACTGGGTTTAGTTATAATCACTAAATGTTCACGTGCTAACACAGCAAACAAATATGCTGAACACGGCAAACATGACACCTGCTATTCATAAGCATGTTTATATTGTCATACCAAGCATATTTCAATACTGACATAAATATTTAGCATGCCTGTGAACTATTGGATGGGTTTTTAGATATAAATACATAAGAACTGAAATTTACTAGGTCAATTAACTCATTTGTGTTAATAAAAAAAATACAAATATTTAGACATTGCTATAGGTTTTTTTAATTTTTATATTTTACAGATTTTCTTTTACAAATGATAAATTGCTTAAATGAAAACATGAAAATATTTATTGTCATTATTGGATAAGGACAAAAAAGTCATTAGTTAACACCTGTAGTGTGGATGCACATGGCTAATAGGGTCTTTATAGTAAAGTATACTATCATCTTCACAATATCGTCACAATGACAGAACATATTGTCAGCGTACTGCTGATCCAGACGTTTTCTTATCACAGAGTAGTAACTTAAATACAGGAATATAGTAGGTATCATTTTCCCTGATGTGTTTGTATCCAAAATAGAAATATCACTTTTAATTGTTGTGCTTGTCTTTCACTAGCTTAAAGCTATTGCCTTGGATCAAAGCCAGGCTGCAGTGGATTTAACAATGGAGAATGCGTTAAGGTGATTGTTGCCATAGCACATTATAAATTTTACTGTGGTTAAAGTATTACATGTAATGTTTTTTTATTGACATGTATAAAGTAATACACAAAGTCTGATGAGAGTTTGTCTGTGCAGGTTGGGGCTGCAGGAGAGATTACAGGTTTATCATATGGATGTAATGAAAGGTACCTAAAGCAGAACTGCATTATTAAATGTCACACCTGCACACACTGTGCATAAACAGATTTAACTTGTGTTTTGTCAGATGCAGAAACTGTGCTGAGCCTCTGTGGGCCTGTTTCAGTTCTGGTCAGTAACCCTCCGTACCTGTTCTCAGAAGATATGGCGTCGTTGGAACCAGAAGTTTCAAGGTGACTAAAACACAGTCGGTCCATCTCAGTGTATTTTAAATTTTTCTCCTGCATATATAGCATTTATATTTATAATTGTAAAAATTGTTATAACATATTTTAATAAGCTATAATTAGTTTTAGGTTATTTATTTAGGTTATTTAGGTTATAATTTATTATTAAACAATTAGAGCTGCTAATAAAATTTGTTTTCATTGTTGATTAATCTGCAGATTTTTTTTTCTATCTATGAAATATCAGCAAATGGTGAAAATTTGAATTTCCCGCAGCCCTAGTTAATTTCTTCAGGTGGATTTTTTTTGTCTGACCAACAGTCCAAACCCCAAAAAGAAAATTTGAACTTTTATAGGATTTATTGTGGATAGTTGAATGTTTGGTTTAAATTCTTTAATTAAAAAACAGGATGTTAATAAAATATATATTCTGAGGCACACTGTGGCATAAATAACTGTTACAAGATAAAACAATATCTGTTTATTGCATTTTGGCTTTGTAAACTATCTAATGTTATAATGTAACAAACTAAATTTTAAATGCTTATAAATGCTAACCATAAGGTGTTGAATAAGGTTTTGCCAGTAAATCTATTACTGACTAAAAACCACAGAAGATAAACCTTGAAAATGCATAAAGTATATAAACTTTACACCATTTATATTAAGTTTAATTTTGCTAATATGTGACATCAGGTGTATTTATGACTGTGTACTGCTGCTCCCAGGTTCGAAGACCACTCTGCTTTAGATGGAGGTGAAGATGGCCTAAATGTGATCAGACAGATTTTGACTCTGGCTCCACAGATTTTGTCAAATCATGGGTAAGGAACCCCTCTGTTCCACACGTGTAGAAAATATATACAAACATATATATATATATATACACATATATATATATATATATATATATACGCACAAAGCCACCTGGGTTCAATTCCTAGCAGCGGCGGCTTGTCACAAGAACAGCATGTTCTGAAAAACACATGTATCGTGTTGCCTCTTTAATGAGCTAAGCTTTTTAGAAGACTTCCAGTGAATACAGTTCCAGATATATGACACTGTGCTCATCTCAAGGTTACTTCTGATAATCCCTGTCCTGTTGATAATTAAATTTTAATCCACTTTGTGTTTCTTTTCCGGTGAATAACAGATGTGTTTACTTAGAGGTGGACCCTAGACACCCCCTGCTCATTAGACCGTGGGTGGAGTCTTACGTGGAAGGGCTGCATTATGTGGAGACACGGCACGACATGACTGGCAGGTCTGTCTAAAGAACGTCTGAGCCTTTATGTCTGTCACCTGGAAATCACATCTGTTTGATTTAAAGTAAAAGGCTGCACTTGCAATATCTTACAAACAATGTAAGGTCTGAACATACTTGTTTTGTGGCTTCAAGTCCAAAGTCAGCATCTGTGACACTGATTTCTTTTTGTCTCTTAGGCCGCGATTCTGCATCCTCCAGAAACACTGGTCACACAAGGACCATGAGCTGTATTTTGGATTGAGAAACTAAGATCCTATTACGTTGGCTTTAGCCCAGGTTGCCACAGCCCCAGCTCCCCTACCCCCACTGAGCTGCCAAGCACACACTTGAACTGATTTGATCACTCAAAATTCACAGTTTACAGAAGCTCAAATCACTTTCATGTCACTGTTGCACTTTTAATCTGGTAACATTTGTGATCACATCCTGCACCACAATAAAAACATGTGTGAGATGGCACAAAAGCAGGCTCAAAGCTGAAGGTAATTACCGAGGCTTTTCTTGGAACCCTCCCTCTCAGAATCTCACCCTCCTCCCAGGAATCATTCAGTAGTTCTGCGAATCCACTGATGAACGGTCCTCCCCTTTGCTTGTCCACTCGCTGACTCAGATACAGGCTGTACGCATTGTTGAGCAAAAACACACAATGTGGCCTTTACTTCCTCTCACAAACTGCATCTACAACATCTTAAATCTCAAAGGCCACAAAGTCTTTCTGTTTCAAAGGTGATTGAAGGCCAAAATATGTCGTAACAAGTGTCACAAGAGCAGTCATCATGTTGCGGTTAATGATGATGATGATAGTAATGTATCAGTCTCTGCCCTGTGAGTAATACTGGCATTTTAAGCAGTACGAGAGAATAGGATATAAAGGACAGAAAGTTAAACTCCAATTATTTTAATAGAAAAATGTACACTTGTAAAAGGTAGAAAAAATGTTTTACTGAGAAAAATAAAATGGCTTAAATGATGTTTCAGTGGAATCTGCGTACTTGAAAACGTTATGTACATACAGAGCTGATGCTGGTAAAATAGATGTGGACAATTTCCAGATCTATCATAAAATAAGCGTAGATTACAGTACTGAGGTTTGCTCACAAGTTGTCTTTTTCTGGGGCACTTCACTGCCCAGTCCGTGACAGATTACTTCTAAAACCAGATACGTCCGGGAAGTGAATTTGCACGTGTCGTCAGTGAAATCATGACCCTGTGTCCAGTTTCTTTTTGTGACTGGCCTCCAGCTGTTGGAGCAGCAGTGTCACTTACAGGCACCAATGACCTGTCTGACAGTTTTTTTTCTCCTTTAAGTCAGCTGAGATTCATCCATAATAATATAGTTGAGGGACCACTCATACCTTGAATGGATAGTCCTTTATGTAACGCAGCAGAGGCCTGGGGAGTGGTAGCTGGTCAGGACAGTCAGAGTGTCTGTTAATGACGAGGCGTGTGAGGTGCTGTAAGGCGGGGAGGCCTTCGGGCTTGTACACAGCTCGCTTCAGTTTTAATACCACAGACGTCTCCTGAATTGTCTGCTGAGAAAGTTTTGAAGTGGCCTCCTCCTCCACCTTCCCCTCGTCTTTTTTCCTCTCTGGTCCCATGTAGTGCTGCACCAGGCTGGGTACGTTGGGGAAGGAGGACAGACTGGGCCGGGCTGGGGAGCTTGAGTCCAGCAAAAAACGGGCACCACTGTATTGGATCCGTATACTGGTGGGACCACGGGCAGTCCTGACTGAGAGGGTCAGCATGTACAGAGGGTGGCTGCTGTCCCGTACCAAAAAACATCCCTCAGATGCTTCTTGAAGTGCTGCGTGAGCCTGAGCTGCAGTTACAGCTCCCCAGTACCATCCTACACACACAGATTCCAACATATTAGTCACTCTGAACATTCAGCGCCGCCCTCCATGTTGCTTAATGTTTATTTTAAACTAAACGTTTCACAATTAAGTAATGTACTAAACTCTTATGATAATATAAATCTGTGTTGGGAATGACGAGAATGTAAAGCAGTTTTCATACTGTACCTGAATTTTCTAGATAGCAGAAGTTGCTGGCAATTGCCCGAAGGTCCTTTGTGGGGTCCCATAGTGGAGGGTTGCTTTGAAGGCAAGGGGTTGGAGGTACAGTTCCCGCCCGCATGCCCCGTGGGGCTTCAGTGGACGGAGCACTGGGTAGAAGAGCTCTAGGACTGGAAATAAAATGAAAAATATGGTTTAAATGGTATTTTAAAGCAAAAATAATGAGGTAGGTAGGCTCGGCTCTTCCATATTAAGGCAGGAATTTGTTTTTTGTAGTTCAGTGTTTATTGCTGAAGAATAACGGGAACAATGAGAAGACGTCCACTCTGATCTGCTCACTGTGCAGTTTCAACGTGACATCCACAAAATATTTAGTCGTAATTATATTTTTTTATTTATTAGTTTCAGTAGTTTGGCATATTTTTGTGGTATTTTTGTTGGTTGTCTGTTACTGTTACTAGGACAATGTGGACAAGAGATTTTTAGTAATGGTCAGGTGATGTCACAGTAGATGACATTTTGTAAAAAGTACTGTATAATTACAGTCATTAATATTAAGTTTCTAATGAAGCCTGTTAATTAGTGTAATAGGTCTTTTAATTTAGCTTGAGTCCGAATTATAGACACTAATTATAGACACTCATTTACACTCATTTTAACACTTTTCCAGTATAACACTGATTGAGTGGAGAGTACTTTAACAGTAAACATGTTTTTAACAGAGGAGAAAATAGAAACAAAGGAAAGTCAACTCACCCTGGTACACAAAGAATCATGCTATTTCTTGAATCCTTGGGGCTAAAAATCTGCTGGTTGTTCTCCAAGAAATAACGAAAACATCAATTGCAGTCGAAGCTATGTCTTAACAAGAAACACCTCTAGAAAAACACAGCATTTAACATCGGGCTGATGTTAAACGGCCTATTTTAGGCGATATAAAGACACGAAGCGCTCCGCGTACCCAAATAGGGTCAGGTCCTGTAGTTTATATAAAAACGCCGAATATTTAACGCACAGTTAAAAATGGAAAAAGGTTCACGTACGCGTAATAATCAGAGTAGCAGCGGGTTGGAGTGTGTTGTCGCCAGAGCTGGGTCTAAATGTGTGAAGGGCTGAGTGTAGAGGGCTGGCTTTTAAAATTTACCGTTTCCTAGAAGTCTATTCTGAGAACTCTCCGCTGCACCGGCGGCTCTGACGTCACGCCGGCCGCACCAACTCCCTGTGCGCACCCAGCGCCGCGCGTTGTTTCGCCTTGCGGCGACCAAAAGCTCCTCTATCAGCAGCGTTTGCGGAGCCACGGCGGGTTGTTTTCACGGTTAAATCTCGGCACAACC
>OMLM01011922.1:51052-79754 GCA_900302695.1 Helostoma temminkii
ACAACCGCACCGGGCCGCGGTGGGGTTCCTGGCTGCGTTTTGTGGCTCATCTGCGTCTCCCCGGTTCACCCCGCGGCTCCAGCCTGCGCTCAACCGGCGCTCGCTCCCAGGAATCGCGCTGCAGCTTCTCCCTATCCGCTTTCCAGGAATAATTGCAGGGCCTGACTCCGCCCCGCCGGGCGGCCCTGACAAAGCCTTCATTCTGGGAATTCACCGCCTCGACATTAAAGATAATAGGAATGCACACTGGCTATTTCCAGTAATATAGATTTCCCTCGATCCTGGTGGAAAAACACGGCGAGAGGTTTTCTCGGAGGTTTGTCTGAGTATAATTACGCTCGAGAAAACAACTTGTTATTGTCACAATAAACTAAAATAACTGATTAACTTTATAGTTAGGCAGGGCAAAAGGTAATTTAGCTGGTAGTTTGCTTCACTTTACAGCCCCGTCTTTTCTATTGAATTGTCGTTCAGGTGTTAATGTGTTTCACAGTTTTATCTGGGGCGTGACAGTGTGGTTGAAATAGTATTTCTGCTTATTTTATCTCCCATGACACTTGTTTTCAAGAGAATTTGTCTTGTACACATGCAGCTCTCCCTGCTGCATTCATGTCCTTTTCAAATGACTCCATCGGGCCAAACACAGGCTGCTGAGTAAATGTTAACGCCGACCATTTTCATCAGATTGTTGCAGGAACATCCTGTTCGGGGCAAAAGTTTTTTAAAAAATGTTTCTTGTAATAATTGTCCGAGTCGTCTTTCAATTATAAACAAAACCTCACGCGGAACTATGCTGTATCATAATCACGACTATATCCACAAGCGTCTGCTGATCCCGAAAGCTGAATCTCAACTTTTTCCAAGAAATCCTGAAATGAGCCTTTTTTTTCTAAGAAGCCTTGTGGACTTTATCTTTCCCTGCTGGATGCAGTTGAACAAATGTTTGGAGCTCATGAAAAAAAACAACACAATTACTTTTCTGAGCAATCATTGTTCTCATTGTCATTGTTGTAAATTGTGAAATTTACAATAACCAGAAAACCTGATAAAAAGTTAAGTTTTTATTTGGATAAACTTAAGCAAACTGGCAGCAAACAGCCAATTCGTAACTATCACATGTAGAAAGATGTCATTTAGGTTAAGTCATTCTGCCAGTGTGGCATTTGAAGGTTGTAATAATATAATTCAGGTGTGAATAATAGGGAAAGACAGCTGTAACAAGTTCAGAAGACACTCCAGGGATATCAAAGATTATCTATCTGGATGATCTAGTTTTCTAACTGGAGAGTGTTTTACGAGGTAGGCAGGAAGTTTACCGAGAACTGGAAGATAAGAAAGGTACACACTGTGTGAAGCTCCTCAGCTCCACTGGGACTTACTTTCTAGGTAGTTTTTTGTACTTGAGCATAATTTAAAATGTTTTAGAGACTAAAACATCATAGCATTTGGTTGATGCATCTGCTGAACGTCCCGCATTTATGGGCTAATGCTGAAACTAAACTGTTTTGACGTAAGTTAATCTGCTGCTAATTTTCTTTATTCTTTGACTAATTGTTAGCAGTGTAGAAAGACAATATATTTTAAAACAATTCCCATAACAAGTTCCCAGTGTGTTCAAGTGTCTTGTTGTGCTTTAAACCAAAGATTTGCAGTTTACTGTCAATAAAGATTAACAAAAGCTGATTTTTTTTTTGCATTTGAGATGCTTGAAACGGATATATTTACAGTTTTACAGCACATTTATTACCAGCTGACCTACTGAATCATCAGCTAAGTAACTGGTTCAAGTCTAGTTAGAATTTGGTGTCATATGATTGTGGACTGCATTTCCCACTTTGCATTTCCCACAGGAAACGTGCCTGTACATGTGCACAACCTTACCCCCAAGTGATAAAGTGACTCCACGTTCAGATTTACATCATTTGATCCCAGCATAGACACACACACAGGTAGTCATGCCTGCCGGCGAGCTGTGTTATGATTAGTGGACACAACCACATGGGGCTTAGATGATTTATCTCAGGATTTGTTGTGCATTTATTGTTAAGTGCTTGTTTTGAGATCTCCAATAAGGCGTGGTGTGTTTGTGTTTTTTGATATGAGATTACAAAGTTGCTGTCTGCTTTCCCCTTAAGTCAGGTGAGGTTTCAGGAAAACGTAAGTGGTGTGTGCATGGAATCTGTCTGGTTCACTGAAGCCCCACATCCTCTGTGTTCAGGAACAGCAACTGTTGAGCCACAGCACAGAAAGATTTTGTAGGTTTACTTCCAGCGTCAAAGTCATAAACACTGGGAATCTCTTTTAACTAAAGCGGATATAACAGAAAGAATCATGCTATTATATCCCACATTAAGTTGTAATTGTAACTTTATTGCACAATCTAGCTTGTTTTCACTGATGTAAATATCTGTCTGCATAAACTGCATAAAACCGCTTATTAAATAAAACATTCTTGGAAAGGTAGAATATGTTATTCTTTGTAGCTTAATAATTTCTAGTTTCATTTCTATTATGTCCTGGATAACAGATAGTGGTGTCTGTCAGCACTTCACCCCCCACATCAACACCACATATTGTATTCGAATAATGGTATCTTGAATATACTTAACCTTTTCTGTGCGAACGTGTTACATACCCAGAACTTACTAAGAATCGCTGAGTGGAATGATGTTTGAGACACAATGAGTAACTGTTGTCCTTCCAACGAGAAAAATGGGCGTTTCCTCAAAATTCTTAGAAAAACTCTCTCTGCCTGGAATCAAAGACATAAATTCATCCGTTGTACCTTAGGAGAGAAAACCTTATTCATCAGCAGAACTTTGTTCTTAGGGAACGGCCCTGGAGACAATGCTGAGTAAGCTGACTTTGACAAAAGACACTTTTAATGATCTTATTACATTTCAGATTCTGATTAGCTGAATTGACAAAACGTGAAGGATTGTTGCAGGTGAATGTTGTCATTCAGTTTAGCATTTTTGTGAATGTTTTTATACAGGCTATAATCTGTGGCAGCAGTGGCATGGCTGCATGTGTTAACACCGGTGGTCTATCTGTGCACCACTTTGGCCCAAGCTGAAATATTGTCATGATATTTTTGCACAAGCATTTGTGGTGCTCGAAGGATGAACCTCACTGACTGTGGTGGTTCTGGGCTTGTTCTCACAGCACCACTATGATGTTGATATTTGTGGTTTTGACAAAATGTGCTGGATTGTTGTGAAATCTGTCATTTATTTCCTACCCAGGATGAATCATAATAAATGAAATTATTTCCTTATTCCCCCTTTCCATCACCACAAGTTTATATTTCTAGTAAAATACCTTGACATGTACTCAGTGTGCTAGTTTCATTTTGTACAGACAACCATGGTTCCCAAGCAATGTTTAGTGACTTTTCCTGTAGCACCACCATCAGGTCAAAAATGCATTTGTCCAGTACTTGGTGGTTTATGACTCAATACCTGGAAAACCTAAAAAACACATTTTTTTTTGCCTCAGCTGCAGTCCATTAGCAAATAACATAAAACTAAGATGAATGAACATGACATATAACAAGCATCGTCATGGTAACGTGCTAATATTTGCATTTACAGTAGTTTATGACACTGCTGCGCCTGAATGCAGCCTCAGCTTAAGGTCTCATAGTTAACTAAGACCCTAATGACTGATTAGTTGTCAGAGCCTTTACTGAGTATGCAAATCATTAGTGCTAGACGAGAAGGTGACCTTGAGTTGCAGTCTACTTCACTGTGGGGTATGTACTTAGCAGAGGCACGTAGGAGACACAGTAGAGTATTATGACAGAAGTTTACAGTAGCTACACAGACTGACCCCAACTGACCCTATGGCTGAGATAACGGCAGAAGCTTCTACTGTCGCCTCTGCTCAGGCCCTGCCTTAAAAGAGCAGATAACACTTATGCAAATCATAACACTAAGCACTAAGAATCTTCATTCATTGTTTAATGACTCTGCCACAGTTGCACATTTGATTTTCATGCAGTTAAATCAAACAAGTGCGGTCTTTGAAGCACTGCAACCTCGCGGCATTTCACTGCAGTGACAACAGGTCAGCTGGGGCAGAGTCCTGAATCTACAGCCCGTAGTCTCATAAAATCTTGTTAATCAGATTTAATTATCCTACTTTTATCTCATCATGACAAACCACAAAGAAGTATATCCATTCATTCAATAACGCATGCTGTCCCCGTCTCATAAGATGTGCAATTTATTTATTTTCTTATTATTTATCATAAGATTTTATTTAGAATTTTAATTTTAATTTTTTTTTCTTACAAACATTGTTGGTACAAAACTTGTATTGGAGGTTAGACTATGCATTTACAATTTAGTACTGCTGAGTAAAGTGACCCTTTTTAAGAGTGAAAGATACAGACAGCATTTCAGCGTGACTGTTTTCCTGACGGAGGAATCAGTAAACAGAATGATTTTTTGCTTATTACACTTACATTTTCTTAGATACGTTATGCAAATGTTTGTGTCAAACTATCCAAGAGAGACGCGTATTTTAAAATCACATCAAAAACGTGTTTGTTATATATATATCACAAGTGTTTCAGTACACAAACAGCAGAGAGAATCCATCCATGTGCACATTCCTTTGGGTCTGACGAGGTGTTAGTGGGTCTGGGTTTGGGAAATGGGCAGAGTTGGCACCGCAGACACGACCATAGCTGCGCTTAGCTGTTCTGTATGGGCTCTCCTGTCCCCTTAATGAGGCGCTTGTGTCCCCTTTTTCCTGCTGGACCTCGGGGCTTTGCGAAGGCCTGTTTGTGGGCATGCTGCTTGGGATGGACCTCGTCATACAGAAATTCCTCTGTTAGTTCGTCTCCATTGTCAATCTCCAACTGCACATGCGTCCGAAAAATTACAACAGTCATTAAAATACAGAATTTAGTTTGTTGCTGTATAAAAATAAAATTGACATTCATTGGTGCGTTCAAGGTCTGGAAGTGTGTACACCCACGACTGCAAGTACGACTTTAGAAACACAAGAGAAACATTTTTTTCAGTTTTAATCCTTCATACGTTAAAACCTTGATTTTATGTTATGTAAATGAACTGACTGACAGGAATAAAAATCTGGTGGTAAAACAGTGACTGTTCTTTATTTATTTAGCTTTGTAAGCAGTCCAATCTAAACACACACTGAAAGTAAAAACACTGAAATCAGCCTCTAAAGCACTAACCACATATAAATTTTTAATTGTAGGCTGCTACAAAAAAAATCCCCCAAATTCCTAGAAAGGAACATGACGTCACTGTCCTCAGTCAGTTAACTCTCTCACTCCATCCATCTGTTACCTTTTTAGCAACTTCCAAATGGTAGTCTTTCTCCACTTCATCAAGTAGTCGACTCTTGCAGCTGGAGTATAGCATTCTCTCCTTGATGCTACAGCTGTACCCTGGCATGGAGTATATGAACACTGTAGACGGCAAAAGAGAAGAAGGTTTCCAATAAATAAAAGTAATTAATTCATGTTGATGCAGGTTAGTGGTTTGAAACCTAGAGACAAAGATATTTATATATGTATATACTTATTTTGTCTCAATTTCAATGTTATATTGTGAAATACAGAATACTGTCTGGCCTTGTGCCTAAGCAATGTGAAAAGGAAAAACAATATTTGCTCAAACAGCTCACACCTCCTGTCCACAATGAAGCTATTTTCTCTCACGATAAAGCACACACAAATCATATGTAAATATTGCTTAACAGTAACAGCCAATATGGTTAGGAAACATCCTGTCAATGTCTCTCACTGTCTGCGGTCCAGGTGTGCAGATCTACACTTCCTCGTGAATGTTTTATTCACCTTGTGCACAAGTGCAAATAGGAGGATCATCAGAGCACAGAGATTAGTGACATACCAATAGATTCCAGGTAGTCTCCTTCGTGGGAGTGTTTGTAAAGGAAGAAATGGTATCTGGGAGTGTCTTTGGGAACCCTGCGGGGTAAATCTCGAATTTCTGTTGGGTTGGAGTGGACGAGCTCAATTATCTCCTTCTCTACATCCAACCTCTGAAACACAATAGGAATACACAGTTTTCAGCATGAATTCTCAGAAAGTAAAATTCCAGACAACACAACAATCTGCTTCTCGGGATGCTAGAAGCTTGGACACTGCTTCTGTGAATATTTGGAATAACATCACTCTTACTCTTGAGGCTCACCAGTTGTATGTAGTTGATGCGTTTGTGTGCAAGTTGCTGAAGTGCTCGTTTGGCTGTCTCCTGCAGGGGAAAATAGAGGCCCTGTAGTGTTTGGTGTTTACTCTCCACGCTGATCTCTGTCTTCACCTGCAGGGGGCAGCAAGGAAACACATTTCCCAATCTTTAAAGAAGAATAATGTACATTCTGTACAACAAACATATGTTTCAACAGTATCTCTAGATACAAACAGTGGAAACAGGTTTTGTCCTTACATACATACCTGTTTAACATGACCCTGTAACAGCACAAACAAAAAGTTATATTTCACACACAGAAAGAAGACCCCGAAGCACGTGTTTAAAAAAAAAACAACTGAAATACAAAACTGTGTGTAATGATGACAACACCACCGAGAGCATGTTGACCTCTCACCTCAGTGATTTTGATCCTCTGGAGCTCCTGTTCAGCTAACGTGAGCGGTGCTGGACCCGAGCAAGAGGTCACATGACGCTGGTAGCCCAGCAAGCAGATGTCCTCCTAGTGTTGCAAGCAAAACAAGAGGCCCTGTAAAATATGTCATCAGTCTGTCGTGGCTAGGCATGATGATATTTAATCGCGCTGACCTCAGTTGTACCAAACATCTCATACTTCACGTGACCACCACCAAACTCTTTCTTCACTGTAGCACGGGTGGCAGCATACAGCATCTTCTGTTTCACCTGCATCCATCAGAGGGAAAATCTGGGTTATCAAACACTGAGACCAGAAATGTGTGAGAGAAAAACAGTGTTTGCTTAGTCCTTAGTCAGAGTTTGAAATGTCTTGACAGTTAGGGACAGATAGGGAGGACACAACGACACATGCTATTACAGGAAATGTCGGACCCAGCATTCTTGGAGCCTGACAGATGCTAGGACCCAAATAGTTTCCTAGACTAGGGTTTCTGATCATACAACTATTTAAACCTTCAAAAGATGTGCATTTTTTACCATTTTTAACCCGTCATCCTTGTAATTTTCAGCTTTTGGTGCTCCCTGCTTGGATTGTATGTGCATATATGATTAATTGTTTGGCACCACATTTAAACAAAATAAAACACATTAGTTTAACTTACATTATTACCAATCGTTTGTAGTTGCACTGCTCTTGTTTACAACCTAGAACAAGCTCAGTATAGTTTTGTTCACAATCACCGAACTCATTGACTTTTATTTATTTTGATCTTGTGAGATGCTGCTGGTGCCCGCAGAGTGGTGGTTTTTCCCCAGGCGGTGTTTGTATACATATGGTACTGATACTGTTTGCCTGCATCAATTTTTCCCGGTGAAGGACATACTTGTTGATAAATTGCGTACAAGTCAACTCAACCATGTCCAGATTTTTTGTTCTAAAGGTCAAAAGGTCTAAAGGGCAGAATGCTGTGCTCCTGTCTGTCTTTTTCAATCTGACTCTCACGTCCTCAGCTCTGTGCAACTATAATACTACATTTCTAAAACTATACTAAAACGGTGTCACAAAAATGTGTAAATCTGAGGTTTCCACCCAACAACGTAACTAATAAAAGAAGGATATGTGGTACATCTTACTGGAGACTGGTCAGGAGACCATGATATGAAGATCCACTCGTAGCCCTGTGCATTCTGGGAGTCAAGGCGGTACAGGATGTAGCACGGCTCCTGGTCGTCCAAGAGAGGAAGCAGGAAGCGATCATAATCCTGGTCCCAGCTCTTCTCTGGCTCTCTGTAAGCCCCCAGCACCAGCTGCTCTGAAAATCACACCACCACTCATCACATACCTTTACACCTATAAAGTACAACAAAGTGGGCTACACCCATGGTCAGCATAACTAAAACATTAAATCACTACAAATCCTATCTATTTTATTATGTTTATAGCAAAGAAAAAGAAAAATAAAGTCACACATGGTGCTATTTTCCCTTTTTCTGTGTTTATCAAGTTTAACAATCTGGTTTCTTACTTGTTTATCCAACTTCTTAACAAGAGGGGCCATGACACAACCCAGACGAAAACTGAGAAAGCTGTGGAGTTCACAGGTTATTCTGTAACGCTGCTAATGCACTTTAGTTTAACTAGAAATGACAGATATACTGTATTTAGCTTTGGAGGCTGTATTTTCAGTAAGCCAACAGGTTAACTGAAAAATAACACATTTATTGTAAGAAGGTACAATGCTGAATAACTGTAATAACAACATATTAATGACATGGCACAGTGTGCACTTATTTTGTTACAGCCTATACTGCATATATAGCATGGTGTTGGATAGTTGACCTCACCCTACTGTCAGCAGTATAGTATTACATGTAAGTGGATTATTATTATTGTAATTTGATTCTAAGAAGCAGGTGAATACTACCAGACTTGTAAAAACTATGTATACAGAGAAAACCAAAAGTTAAAAATCTGTGATATTTTCAGGCAGACCAGGGGAATATTCACACAGATTTAGGATTCAAATAAAAAAAACACAAGAAGTTAGAATATTTAAAAAGAAGGAGAAATTAAGATTGAGCACTAGTATTAATTCAATAGCATTGACCATAAATGGCTCCGTTGTACAAAAGGTCACAACTACTCATCACAGGCTTAAGAAATCAACTTGCAGCCACTGTCCGCCTGTTAGAAATTTGGCTGAGCCTCAAGTTTCCAGCAGAACAATGTTTACTAAGTAGCTTTGTGATTATGGGAATTGTGACATCAACTGATCCAGTTTTAGAGAGCCATGCACTGCCTCATCAGTCTAGCCATGATTTGGTTTAGATGAGAAAGACCATCTTTGCTTAGAATAAAAACCTGACTTCTGACCTTTCCCAATATGAATTTTCTGTTAATCAACAAATCATTTCAGTTTTATTTTCATGGCTCAGCGTCCCTCTAATCACTTCTCACTCAAGTGAGAAGTGTCAAAACCTGCAGTGACAGTCTCACTGTTTGCTGCATGTCCTGCGGTGAAGGAACGCAAACAGCAACCATGAGCTAACAAAAAATCACTATTATTACTTGTTTACCTCTCTTAATGCGGCTGAGCAAACCTTAACAGCCTGCTTTAATTAAATACACAAAACACACGCATATGTTTGATGATGTCCTTGTGAGGTGCAGGGGGATTTCCTGACTGTCTCTTGGGACGTGTTGCTATTCTGAGCTGTGGCACATTCCAGCTCTGCACACACACAGACATACTTTCCATCAGCCTTTCTCTCTTGTTCCTGTCTTTATATGTTTCATGGTGAAACTGTACGTTAAAGACTTTAGGTGTTCTGTCTTTTTATCCTTAAATGACTTTTGGTGTTCATCCTTAAAGTAAAGTTGTAATACCAGCGATCAGAGGGCAGTCAGGTGATTAGAAACCAAGTAGCATACGGAGCCAGAGGTGATGAAATCATCGGGAATGATCTTGTTTCTGTTCTGACACTGGAACGAACGCCAGTGTCACTGGGCAGCAGTGTGCAACCATGTGAAATCACATGTTGCTCCAAATAGCCAATGATGCCTCAGAGAGATCAAAGTACTTTAGTCAGGAAGTAAATCAGACCTGACAGCATTTTACTGGGATGCTGTCAACATCAGTACTCCAAGTATGAGACCAAATATTTAATGTGGTAGGCACAGTCCACAAAGATAGCCCCCCAAAAAGCCCCAGAATGCATCAGTCGTGAATCATATAGCACGGCACTGGTCAGATAACAAAACAAGATGTAAGCACCTCAGGAACTAAGAGTCATAGTCTTCTACCTAGAAACCTCTTGCCCTGCTGACCATTTCGGCTCAGCTGACATCGAATGCCTCCCTGACACAGCTCGACAACGGCTGATGCAATCCTCATTTCCTAGAACAATTCGTCTATGTCAGTGGTTTACCAACTGTCGTTTGCTTATGATCGCTTCACACTCACCCACGTCTACTTGTTAATACAAGTGAGTTGTTCAAGTGAAGATAAATCCAATTTTTACTATTTTTATCTCATGTATTTGGGTAACAGGACTAAGCATCTTAGATTTATGAAAAACCCAGAAGGTAGATTCACCAAATTGCTGCTGTTGGAAAATTATTTCATTTAATTTAAACCTGTCTGGCTCTCTGGGTGAAACTTATGCTTCACCACAACATTTTGTAATTGAAATTTTCTGGAGCGTCAAATCTAGTTTTATTTTTAGTGACCAATATGATAAATCACAACTTTTTCCCTAAAGAGAATTTACAGTCTGTACACAAAACATCATCTGTCCCATGATCCTTAGTGAAAAATGCAAACATGATGCACCTGGTCACAATTTGAAGTGCTACAGAAATAAACAAATGTCTCACTTTTGTCTGTAAATAAGAAATTTTAGTGTTTTATTTTTAATACATTTGTCATTATGGTTTATTTAGAGTAGATCGATAAATTGAATTGACTCCTCTAGTCTTGCGACAGAGAGTTTCCAGGTCATGACAAAACATCGGCAGGGCTGTTTTGGAAACTTTCTCGGCTACACCAGGACTTCCAAAGACATGTTGAAGAGATAATATAGCTTTGTCAGTGTGTGGGCAGTTTTTCTATCAATAAGGGATAACACAGTACCAAGAAAAAATTTTCATACGAAATACTGAATATGTTCACTCTTTCAGACTCCAAAAAAAAAACTGGTGAACTGTTCACAAGTACAATTTGTTATTGTGTCATTCGGAGCAGCAACAATTAGTCGACTCAATGAACAAAAAGTCACTTTAAACTCTATACCTTTGGGTTATAACATTATAAACACCACATGGTTAATCAAGAAAATAACCAGTAGATCATTCAATAATGAAATCATTCGTTTTGTTTGGAGAAGTTAGAAGAAAAAAATGTTGGAATCCACCTTTATAAACAATGATTCCTTGTGTGAAGAGCTTGTTTTTCCAGATGAGCAATTTGTTGAATATCATTTCATTATGTGGAATCTGGACACCTGCCCAGTGAATGTGTACATGTTTTTGCTCAGGTTTAAAGTAGGCCATCTGCTATAAATTCAATAAAGCAAACAACCCAACAGTTAATATCATGGATAATTTATATTTTACATCCACTGCCACTCAGAGCCCACTTATCCCCAGGTTTGGTTGCTCCACCATACACTGTACTCTGCTGGGTCACTCACCGTCTTGGATGCACACCTTGATGAGGCGCACTGCCCCACATCTTGCCCTGGCCAGGAAGTCCCTCAACTCTGGCGTCACCACTAGTGCGAGAAACATGGCGAGTCAGCAGTCTGTTTCTCCTGCCAAGCACAGCAGCAGGGGTGTTCAGAGACAAAGAACCAGTAGAAAGGACTGGAGCTCCACAGCACCAGGCCCAAATATTCAGTCCTGTCAAGACGCTGACAAAGGGTCCCTCAAAGGGTCTATTGTAAAAATGCCTCTTACTTCAAACAAGGTGACTGGGTTTGCTGAAGAAACGGATCACTGTGTCTGAATCTAGTGAGCGAGTGGCACAGTCTGAGAAGGGACCTCACTCAAGTAACTAGGACGGCATCATGTGCACGCAGAGAGGGAACCTGATCACCTCTCCCAAATTTAGCTCTCACTGCCTGACTGTCCAGCCCCGAGTACTGGTCTGTGAACACACCAGTTCCAAAAGTGGAGGAGGAGAGTGTGACCTGCAAACCTAATTCTGAATGAAGAACGTAGGTTTGATGACTCATCCTAAATAATTAAGCAGACCATAGTCATGGAATAGAACTTGTTATATATGGGAGGGAGTCAGGCCGATCCATTGTACTAGAGTTTAGCCATTACTACTAACCATTAATAGAGTTTAACCGTTAATACACATGTAACTGGACTGGACTGTTTCTGATTTGAATTTTACCACAACTTGAGTCTAAAATATTCCTGCTGTTTCTCATAAAAACAATTTAGTAATCACATTGATTTGATTGAATGTGGGGGAAAAAACAAAAGTGAAACAGATGTTTCATTATGTTTAAAAAGGAGCATGATTAAGAGCATAAGCAACTTCGCCCCCAAACTCTCACCTCACATCACGACAACTCTGACGACCAACAGATTGTGTAAGATGTTTTTGCTGTCATGAAGCATGTAAACATGATGGCAGCATTTTCCCCAGTGCCAGAGGCAGAAATTTCAAAACCAACAGCTGCCAACTAAAAAACACCCAGATCAAGTACCATCAATATTTTCCATTTCCCTTTTAAATGTGAAATGATGCAATAAAGGTTAAATGAAATTCATGTTAGGGTGAGGGCCAATTCAAACTGACACCAAAGTGAATTAGCAAAAATACAAAATCTCTGTGCAATTTATACATTAATTGAAACATATTTGGTTGAATCTGGTTGTAATAACCACTACACATCTAACTCCTGTAAAAAACACAGATAAGCAATAACACAATGACCAATGTTTTACAAGAAAACTGTTTAATGTTTAAATAGAAATATAAAAAAAGAATAAACAAATGATTTTTGCGACCTACTTATTTACATTCTAAAACAGATTTGCCACAAGTCCCCAAATTATTCCCACAGAGCTGGCTGTGCTGACACCTGCTGGTCACTTCAACAGAAGCCGTGCTTCACTTTACTGTCGTCAGTCATCAATGGTGGGGAGCCAGAATGCCTGTAAGATAAGAACAATTCAAAATGTAAGTGACCTTTAAAACATTTATGTGCTTTGTGCAGGTTAGAATCTGTTCCCCTGTGTGATCAACTGAAGAAATGGCTTCAGTATTATTAAAACTAAATAAAACATCTTCAAGTTTTTTTACTGCTTTGATCCAAATTAATGACACAGAAGTTACTTGAGCACTGTGTTCTCCGTTTTTCCTGATCTGTGCTCCTGTCATATTATAAACCTTACAGTCACTGAGACACAGGTGTATCAAGTCTTATATTTACAGTTTTGGCTAGAGAGGAGGACATTTCCTTCTGGGATTAATAAAGTCTTTTGAATCTTGAATCTACTATAACAACAACACAGTATACTGGAGCAACTAAAGAAAAAACAAAACAATTTAGAGATATCGCATATACAAACATCACATCACCAGCATGCTCATCTGTCTGGCAGAGTTTGGGGAACAATCAACACTCACCATGTTGGAACAGGCGCTTGCAAATGTCATGAACTTGGGGTTGAACTGCAGGCAGGTAATTGGACCTGTGTGTTTCCCGTCTAATAAAGCCACCTTCATACCACTCTCAGCATTCCACACGTGGATCTTCCCATCTTCAGAGCCTGCAAAACATATGAAATCCCTGAGATTATGTCTGTTCAGTCAATTTCGATTTTGTAGATATTCCAACAAATATAAAAATTTACATTTGATGAAAACTTGACTTGCTATTAGAATGCAAAGTCCTTCATTTCTTTACGAAATGGTGTTAAAATCATTAAAGTGATACAAGTGTCATACAATCACCTTTTTTTTAAATTATTCAAATAAGAAACATTTTGTTTTAGTGTGTTGTTTCCAATATCTTACTTTCCATATCCTATTGTTTTTCTCTGTATACTACTCTCTTCTCTGTAAACTTTATAAAAGTAGAGGTTGTGAAATGTGCTGCTTTGATGAAATGTAATCAAACAATTTAACTCTGAGACAACAAGAGAGAGAACAGGTTATCTGAACTTACCAATCATAACAAACTGAGAGTCAGGAGTAAATGATGCCTCCAGCGTTACCCCTTTACTGTTGTTGTAGCCCTGTGGGTAAACAAAGTAGCATCTATGAACAATAATTTTGTGCACATCAGTACTGTAACAGTAAACAATAATGAACATACAGCTTCTTAAATGCTCACCACACTTTAAACAAACCATACCATCAGTTTTAACTTGTTGTTATTACTAAAGTTGCTGATTAGGTGTTATCTGTCTCTGACATAACCTTTGTAATTTTTACTGATGCCCTGTCCAACTTCAGTTTTTTAGATGAATATCCTGTTTGTGTTTTCTTTTCAACCAATGAATATTTCTATACACTGCACATGATAAGGTTGTCTCTTACCCCAAACGAATGTAGCACAGCACCCTTAAAAGCATCTAAGATACGAAGAGCTCCGCCATTCGTTGAAAGAAGAATTAGTTTTCCATCGTTGCTAAACTTCAGTCCCGTCCATTCACACGTCCGATCGTACTGGAGCTTGAAGGTTGCAAATGGGCCCTGTTGACATACATGATGACTATTTTGATTCTATTAAAGTTTAACTATTAACTTCAAACGCCATATGTTTCTATCTCTATCGCGCACAGACACAGACATATGCTTCTTGCCTTGTCAAACGACCGCAGATCATAAAGTTTAACCATCTCTGAATTTATTCCAGCAGCAAAAATTAGACCCTCTGGATCAAACGAGCATACTGGCTTTCCCTGCAGGTGCATCAGACCCTAAGAATGACCAAGAGACAAGACAGGGTCAGTATCAGCCATACCCTCTCTTACACTTTAATAATAATGCAACACCAGTGTGAAAGAAAGACACTTACTTGGCAATTAGGCGACCGCAGATCCCATAGTCGAATAGTTTTATCTAACGAACCAGAAATAAATGTGTCGTCCACAGGGGACATGGAGAGAGAAGTCACTCTGGTGACAAAAAAACAAGCAAAACATGAGAACACAACAACTTCCTACTCCACACAGTAAATCTAATTAGGGCAGAAAACAATTCAGTACTCACCTTTTGTTATGCCCAGGAAAGTAGCGAATGTATTTGTTGTCGTGAAGGGACAGGTATCGTATTGTATCTTAAACAAAAGGACCAAAACAATTTAATTAAGCAAAAAACTATCATGTCAGATTAACACATTACCAACGAGAAAGAAGCCGGCATTCAGGTCTGATGAGTAAACTCAACCGTGGGCAAGGCAGTCACTTGTACAGTTAGCTCCTGTATGGGGCAGAATCACAGACCCTCAAACTGTACAAACAACTACCTCAGGCCAAAGTGAGTAGTCCGTCAAGATCCAGCAGTGGGAATGGCATCCTGTACACATCAACCACGGATTAACACGTCTAAAGTCCAACAGACACTGGCAGAACTAATACATTAAAAAAATGAACATTTAATTTATCTAAATATTTTAAACATCATTTAATAAATTGTCCTGAATTGCAGTGAATCACTAACGGTTTGAATGTACACAGAAACCACAATGAATACCTTATTTATATATATATTCATCTAATTGAACGCAAGTCAAAACAATACTATAATATTTGTTTATTTGATGAATTCTGCATGAGAGCATTCTTCAAACAAAGCCATAAAAAATGACTAACGCATCCACATACCATCGATTTTGTTGGAACTGTAGACCACAGTGTTTGCAGCATGTGTGTACCTGATCAGATCCACTCCATACTTTTTACTGTAGAGAGTTCTCTTGGGTCTGTCATAATCAGATTACATGGGAGAGGAAAAGAGACAGAGTATTTCAGATAAATAAACTGCAATATTAATCCATCCTAAAAATCTAATCTTCATAGAATTATTACTTGGCATTTTTAAAAAAGGACAAAACAGATTCAAGCTGGAGACTAAACGATTTGCATGTCAGTGTACTAAAAGAGGATTCTGGGTACTTTACGGTCTGTAAGTGACATAAATACTGACTGATTATTGTAGGGTTCGCAATCCAGTCAAAGCAGGGAGATTATTTACTAAATGCACTGAATTATTTTAAGTTTTGTTATCACTTACTAATAATTTATAACATAATTTCCCTACTAATGTCATTAATTATGAAATACTGGGGCTCGATGAGCAGCATAAAATAGATGAATTAAGTTATGGATGAATTTTAGTACATAAAAACGTATAAGTGTTTTATCCCAGACACAGTCAGTACCTTCAAAGCTTGGGTTTACTTAGATAAGTAGAAAACTGGTCCATTTTATAAGATTTAACCAGCAAATGATAAAGGATTACACAATTTTCAAAAATATTTTCCGTCTATCTGTCGACTGACAGACGCAGCTCTATACAGCACTACTTGTTATCTTTGTCTTTTAACCATAACTACTGATACAGCAATAAGTTAATTAGGTTTTTAATAAATAGAAGTGTCGTTAGCAAAGTTAGTGATCATGTTCTACCAACCGTCTTAGACAGTTTAATTTTTTTCTAATATACCGGGCAAATAGCACATACATAATGCAGAGAATTAAAGTTAAATACATTAGACTAGCGCTACATCCACATACAGTAACGTTAGTTTACATCTCATACAATCGCCACAAACGTTAAGCATTTTCGCTGTGCACAAGGCCACGCTAGCTAGCATAGCAAGCAGCCAGCGTTAAAAACGGTGTAAAATGGACGCAAACTGCTCTTACTTTCCCTCTTGGCAGTCGTACAGCACCAAGGAGTCGTCGTCGCTGCTGGAAATAATTGTTTCTCCATTAGAACTGAAGTCAAAGCAGTTAATTTTGTCAGAGTTTTCTCGAAACACCTTAGCAACCCTGAAGCTCCGCAGCACATTGTCCGTCAGCTTCATGATGGCCTCTGTCCGTATCCGAGGGGAAGGTGCCCCTCGTTTTACAATTCACGGCGTACAAATATCCGTTACGGTGACTAGTGTAACTATATAAAAGGCAACTGTACCAAAAGTTGTTTTTAAACAACGTATACTTCAAAAACAGCGAGGAAAGCCCGCCTGTGATCTTACGAACCCATGGGAGGGAGGGAAAAGCACCGCCTTACGTCGGTGACGCGCATATTCATCACCTGACGCGCGCATTGGTGTGAAACTACGCGATAGTTTTTAAAGTATCGCGGTAGCTGCGTCTTGTTCTGGGAGCTGTTCCCCAAAACGGTAACGTTATATTGAGAACACAAAACGCTGGTCAGGGGGTCAGGTTGATGAAATTATATTTTTGTGCTGGCTGATAGCTGAACCAGAGTCATTTCTGTGCTGCCTTCTGTGACTGTCTGTTTTAATTTTGTCTGTTAGCAGCAGCCCTTCCGGTACAGCACTTTCTGATTGTTGTTTGGTGAGGGCTGTTACACCAGGCAGCGAAATGGACACACAACTGACAGGGAAGTTAGAGGTATGAACATATGAACTTTAACTTCTGTGGCCCGGCCGTGTTTTGTTGTTTAATGTGCTGCATACTGTAAAATATCATGAGACGTCACGACCTATTAGAGATTAAAAGTAAGATATCTGTAATAGATTAGATTTTGGGTTAGGTTAGAGCTTTATTAATTACATAATTACCTTAAAATATTAAATATTTAATAAATTAGTTCAAAATACTTTAATATTGTGACCTCTATGCTCATCATGGCGTATAAGACCAATTAGTATTTTCTTTATCAATTAATGTGCTGTGTTTTCTTAGAAGTTTAGTCCAGGAGTGTAAAGAAACACTTTAAAAGCTCATTGTTAGATCCCAAAAACAATTATTTAATGTGATCATTGACATGATCATTGAAAGACAAACAGAAGCAGCAAATCTTAAATAAACCTGAAACCACCTGAAATGTTGTGCATGAAAAATAGACCAGAACAACAACGATTAAAATCAAATTGATTAAATTGCTGACCTATTGCTGAATTTATCTTCCATACCTAATTGACAGTATCTTACTTCATATGAAGTCAGCTGCTGTTCTTTGTTCTTTTAAATAAACTTAATTATTATAAAGGGTGTAACACCCAGTTTTGGTGTTACAAATAACACTGCATGGGGCAAACAAACACCATCTCAATATTGTTATGAACAAAATAAATGCTTCTGTCTCAGTACTAAAATGTTTAGATTGGATATAATTTGTCTTCTCAACTTGGAGAAAAATTAATTAATTTTAATTAATTAATTTAAGTGTAAACTAACATTTGGCATATTGTGTGCCCTTTGTATAAATGGCTCCAAAGTTTTCCAGATACTGTATTTGAATTTCTATGTCCAGTCTTATACCAGAACTAACTCCTGGTATCACTGCACCATAGTTTGTTCACTCAGTCTGTGCAAAAAGTACAACTAAAGATTCAACCTGTAGTCAGTGTTATGTGTACCACCGTCAATCATTACACAAAGAGTACACAGCTCCAGTCAGTGTCTAGTCGGGTTTTTGCTACACTGCCTGACTGCTGAGTTGGAGCACACAAATTAAGCTTTCACAGGAATCCACAGGCGTTATATCCTACTTACAGCTTTCACAGGTAGGCAGCTCTGTAATTCTTCAGGAAGTGCAGTATACAGGCAAAACTGTAGTCTGCCTTTGGTTTGCAATTATAGGAGTCGTTTTTTGGTTTATGTAAACACAAATGTGTACATTTGTTCAGCCTTCAAAAGTATTAAGTAATGTGTAACTATCACTTCCTGGATAGAATAGACAACCACACTGTACACTAGTGTAATCCTTCAGGTTTAATTTCAGGATTTGACAAGATTTAAAGAGCTATTGATTAGTGAACTGTATAATTAATTGCATTACAGTATGATATTACTTAAGTATTAATTTCTAGGGGCCAGAGAAAACTTTTAGGGTTGGATTCACGGGCAGCTGCATGTTTTACTCAAGAGTTACATTTTAATATTCAGACTGATTTGTTTTTCAGTGTACCTTGGTAATATGTCTTTTGTACGAGTTCTTCAACTTCATATACTGTAATTAAAATTTTCATTTAGTACTCACTACACAAAGCAGTGCAATGCAGTGACTTCTGATACCAACACAAACAATCATAAATGGCTTATCATATTGAATTTTGAGTCCAATGCTGCAGGAATGTAAAACAGTAGTGTAATATACAGTTAACCTTTTGAGTCTGGAGCATTTATTTGAGAGGTAAAGTGCTTTGTGAATAACTAGAATATTTGACAAATATTCTATATATGTGCCCCCATGAAACTAACCTGTTTTTTTTTTTTTTGGCTAAATCTTCATATAAACTATGGTTTGAATTCTTTGACTCTCTTAGGCGATTTATGCTCAGACCCACTGAGGCGTTTCATGGCACGTGTTCTCTCCCTGTTCTGGCATCAGCCTTTTCTGGCCCTCGTGGGTAGGAGGACACCAACACTGTGCAAAATGTCAATAGACTCACGTGTTCGCAAGGTGTTTGCAGCCGCAGTGGTGTCTGTGCAGCCAGACACCGTGGTCCAACAGAATGTAGAGCGCAGGGAGGACTCCGTGATTATTGATGGCCACAATTTCACACTCAAACACAACCTCTACTTGGTGGGCTTCGGAAAAGCTGTATTGGGCATGGCTGCAGAGGCAGAGAGGATTATGGGGGATCACTTAGTAAAAGGAGTCATAAGCGTGCCACATGGGATTCAGCAGACATTACAACAGCATGGGAAAGAGTAAGCAAAATCTTTAAGAGGTAAACAAATTAAAGTATTACACAGAAGTAAGACTACCACAATAACATTTCTCACTTCAATCGCAGCCATCTGCTGTTAAAAGAAAACAGCTGCATCAAAGTAATTGAGGGAGCCAAACACAACTTGCCTGATGGTGATGCCCTGATGGCAGCTGAAGCCATCAAGAACTTAGCCAGTGAACTGACACAGAACGACCTTCTACTTGTTTTGATTTCAGGTAATCGCTTCTCTCGTTGCTTACTCTTTATAAAATCATAACTTAGAATCTAACATGAGATTCAACTATGTCTAGGTGGAGGCTCTGCACTGTTACCTGCACCCATCCCACCAATCAAATTACAAGAGAAGCTGGATGTTACCCGCAAACTTGCAGCTGCTGGAGCCACTATTCAAGAGCTGAACACTGTACGTCGTGCCCTTTCTGTTTTAAAGGGTGGAGGTCTTGCATATCATGCGCACCCTGCACAGGTAAGATCATACTTTAAGTTATTTATGGTTAGGAAAAAGTAGTTTCAGCATCGTACTTTAAATATTTCTCATCTTGTCTTCAAGGTGGTTTCACTGATACTGTCTGATGTGATTGGAGATCCGCTGGAATTGATAGCCAGTGGCCCCACAGTGCGAGGCGAGATATATCCTGGTGTAGCTTTGTCAGTTCTTGAACGGTACAATCTGCTGAACTCTTTACCAGCCTCAGTAAAAGATGTCCTTATGAAACAGAGTCCCCAGCATAGGGAGAATAAGGATGAAACAGACAAATCAGAACATGTTCTCAATGTTGTGATTGGCTCAAACAGTATTGCCCTTAAATGTGCAACCCGTTGTGCCCGAGAGCTAGGCTTCCGCCCTGTTGTTCTGTCACCAGGAGTGTGCGGCGATGTAAAATCAGTTTCTAGACTTTATGGCCTCCTGGCCCGGTTTGCCTGTTCTAGAGAAGAACCTCCTCCTGAAATCGCTGCAGAGCTACTGGGGTTGGGGCCTGAAGTAGGTGTGGAGAGCTGGGACCTATGCCGTGTCATGCAAGTCTTGGATGAAGAGCGCTCAGAAGACTGGGGTGCCACATGTCTACTAGCTGGAGGCGAACCTACTGTGGAGTTGACAGGGAAGGGTCGAGGTGGTCGAAACCAGGAGCTGGCTCTGCGAGTGGGACTGGAAATGAGAGGCCTGGAACTGCCCCCCAATGGTCCGGTCTTCCTGAGTGGTGGGACTGATGGTCAGGATGGACCTACTGAGGCAGCAGGGGCCATTATTGATGGGGGGTTGTATGAAGAAGCACAAGCACAGGGGCTGCACATCGACACCTTCCTTGCTAACAATGATTCTTATACATTTTTTTCACGTCTCTCTTCTGGCCAGCGGTTACTTGTACCTGGTCTGACCTGCACCAATGTGATGGATGTGCACATGCTACTTATTCCATCAGTCCCCAATAATATAAGATAGACCATTTCCAAAGCACATTGTAGAAAAACATTACTTGAGGATACAGTATGTTCAGAAACTGGTTTGTGCCAAATCAAAAAAAAATTACCATCCATTAGATGCAACCTTTCAGTGCAGTAGTCTACCTGTTTTTTCAACTGTATAAAGACATTTGGTTGTTACTGGTTAAATGTCTTGTGTAGCCTAAAAGCAAGATTTATACTGAAAATATTTGAAATCACAAAATCTATTTTACAAGCTGATTTTATCAATTAAAAACAGTGATCTCAGTACTTTCAAGTACAATAAACAAATGTATCACCAATAAAACTGTGCGCTTACAACTTTTTTTGTTCAGTGTACATCACATCACTCTTTACCAAACTCTGTCTCACATGGGGGCTGGATGAGCAGTAAATCACTTCCTTGTCGACCTGGGTTGGATGAGATGCGAACATTAACTTAGGTCACTGGCTTTGTTTTAGGTTACTGTCTGATTGGAAAATAAATAATCCCCCAAGTCAGAGTTCTCCTGTAGATTGCAGGATTTTACCCCAGGTGTTCTCAGTAGGTTTTGCATTAATTTGCTCTGTTCCTTCACCAGGGTCTAAAACAGAGAAATAGACCTAACACAGTGTGTCAGTGTTAAACACTGTGAATGTGCTCTGTTGTAATTATTCTAGATTTATACTGAATTTTGACCACTCTCTGGAGAATAATTTTACTTTGACACAGGAGTTTGTCTGTGTTAAAATGTCACATCTGACATTAACTGTTTTACAACAGACTACATTATTTATGTAATAGGAGTGATAAGACTGATCCTGTTCACTGCAAAGAAATGTTATCATAATTAGGCACTCACTGTTCTCGTATTTTACTCCTGCTGATGCAATTCTATAGAAAAAGTATGACCACGTGATCGTGTGCATCCTCCCATGCATCGCTCAAATTATATTTTCTTGCTTTTGGTTTCAGATTGAAATACGTGTCTGCTATCTAAAGCACCCTCAACTCATAACTGCAGTCACAAAATATCTGCACCGCACAACTGATGACATAACCACACAAATCATTTTAGGTGTTTATGCGGAATAGCGTCCTGTTCAAGATGACAGGCAGAAAGAAGCATCATACAGTACTGTACAGTTGATATAGTCGATATGGGTGTGACACTGTTAGTATGGATGATACGTAATAACAGATGTTTCTCCAGGCAGGGGCAAATATCTGTATCCATCTTTAACGCATTTATGACTTTCAGATGCAGTTAAATGTCTGTGGGAGATGTAAGCAGTCCAGCTCTCACTTGGATAAAGTCCTAAGAACAAGACCATTGTCCTGCTAATCTCTATGGGTCTTCCCAGTATCTGCTGTTTTTCTTTCCCTGCAAGAACAAAAGCATGTTATTAATAAAACACCAAGAACATCACTGCAATGATAAACCACCTATAACACAACAACACTGCATGAACAGTAATTTAACGGCAATATATTGCACAATTGCAGGCGAGACAACATACAGTTGTCGTATAAACGCAGAATAAAGCACCCGAATGTAGCTACATGCACTAAAGGCAAACCAAGCTGAAGCCTTTTCAGATAACATCAGATAATGTGAGGTGTGCAAGCTACGTCTGCTTTGAGTGACATGGACACTTACCAGCCACTCAGGTGAGGAGCTGTGTCCGGTGTACCTCCGTTCTGTCCAGCCCCTGAACGTCAACAGAACAGACATGAAGCTAACGTGGCTAGCACTACTTTAGCAAGCGATGACGATGAAGACAAAGAAAACCCACCTTGTCGGTAATACATGTCATTCACCGTATTTCCGTAGACCTTCCAGGCGAAATGAATGGCTATAAGACTAAAAATTAACCAGCTTAGTAAGATCTTGAATATGGAGACTCTCATGTCGTTGGCGAGCCAGTCGTCCACAAATTCGGAAAGAAACGACAAGCAGCTGTCAGCGATCCGGGACAAAAACTGAAAGTCCCACGGCTCCTCCATAGTGTCTGGTTGTCCGGCTAATGTGAAATCAGCGTCATAAAATGTACGTCTGTTGAACAGTTTAATAGCTTTGTCTAGGTAGCACAAAACATCCTGGTCGCCATCTCTACCGTTACGACAAGTGTTTGTGTGCGATGACGTCAGAGAAGACGTAGGTTACGTACGTACGGTGGCTCTCGAGGTAAACGCCGCCCATCAAAACAAAAAATATAAACTGCCATAAAAATGGCATTCAATTTTATATTTTAGCTGAACAGCATGTTTTATGGTGGTGTATACTGTACAGCCCATTTTGTAAATTAAAAAAATTCTCAGCAAATGAACTTACCTCGTACCTAGACGTGAACTCAGCTCTCAGAAAATAAGAAACTCACTGAAAATCCAATCTTCTCCTTGATAACAGATACATTTTTAACTACAGTTTCTGAAGTTTACGTGCGGGACACTATGCGCAGTTCGCATGTGTTGGTAACTGTACACACGGGGCTACTTAACTCGTAGCTAGGTTCGCCGCATATCGATGTGTCCACACTTAAAAGGTGACTGAAAATCCACATTTTTTCATAGCTTTATTGTACAGAGGGATACCACTTACACGCCCATTAGCGATGGGGTTTTGATGGGTTTTAATAAATCTACACAAACTATTAAAAGACCACGAAATAACTGTCCACATTTAGCTTACTCAGCTAGCATTTAGCGTTACGTTAACTTTACGCAGCGCTGTCTCCGGCGTGCCCTGAAGAGGCGGGACTAGCCGGAGCTATGGAACAATCTGATTGGTCGTTATTACTTGTCATCAGAGATTCCGGATGTCTGCTGTGGTAAGAGGAAAATTTGTTTTCTGCTTCTCATTCTTGACAGCTTGTTTGTGACCGGGTTGCCGATGAAAGTTGATGTACTAAATTAGGTTTTCAACCCAACATTTCGATCTTGCAAAAATCGTAAGTTTCTATGAATTGTCGTTATTGATCTAATTTTAGTTGACCGGGGCTGCTCGCTTGCTCACTGTTAAGCCAAGGCCATGAAATTGATCTGTGTGTGTCGCTTGCTAGCAGGTTAGCCATGTAACTACAGTAAATATATACTGAGTTGCATCGGAATTCAGTCAAACATGTATGATAATAGAAATTAAGCTTTCTAATTTTAGCAGAGAAACATCCGATAACGTTAAACAAACGTTAGCTCCTTAGCTCTGACGGCTGAATAAGTTAATTTTGTCTCTGTGCCCAACCAACTGTCGCTTATCTGTGCTGGGAGTTGTAATAAGTCTAAATTCCAGAGTCTATGTCCGTATCTTGAAGGTTTAATTCTCTGTAACCAGTTCTGTGTTATCATGTGACTGCTCCAGTATGAGTACTCCAATTCATGGGATATTGAGATGAATCCTGCCTCGAAGCTCTGCTGTGACCACTGAAATACATAAAT
This sequence comes from Helostoma temminkii, assembly GCA_900302695.1. Taxonomy (NCBI): domain Eukaryota; kingdom Metazoa; phylum Chordata; class Actinopteri; order Anabantiformes; family Helostomatidae; genus Helostoma; species Helostoma temminkii. The sequence goes on from OMLM01011922.1 coordinate 75,437, forward strand.
TATAAATAGGTTCACGCTCAGTTCTCCGGTTATAGTATATATTTTTAATCTCCAGCGACTGGGATGGTATCATGGAGAGAGACAAACATCAAGCAGGAGAGGCACAGGGATTAAATTATTGTGATTCACCGTCTGGAAGCAATCCACATGGTAAGTAAACGTTCACATTTTTTATTAAAGCAATTCTGGAGCTTGCTTATGATTTACATCATTCATTCAAAACGTGCTTTTATTTTTATGTTAGCTGATATCTTGGCAACTTCTCTCTGCCTCTTGGGGAATCATATGTTTCCTGATACAGTGGAGAGAAGAGAAGAAAGACAAGCCATTACTGACGAAAAGGAGCCTGCAGATTTGTACCAGCCAGATGTCACAACAAAGGAGCAGAGTGTGGATGCAGAGCCTCGGTCTAATCAGGTAAAAAAGCTAGATGCCGGTGAGACAGAAACTTCAGAGGATCTGAACAATGAATCTATTCAGCCAGCAGACAGAGAAACAGAGGACAATGATCAGAGCGACTCTGGGGAGTTTGTGGTTACAATGCTGGCCAAGGCCAAGCTAGAGGAGCAAGGTATAGGTGTGAAGGGAAGGTCTTCGCCTCTGATGGAGGCAGGCATCCAGGAATCTCCAGCATTTACATCTCATCGGGATGAGGACGTGACAGCTGATAGCTGGCGGCAACACAGGAAGCATGTTTTTGTTCTCAGTGAAGCAGGCAAACCCATCTACTCCCGATATGGCAGTGAAGAGGCTCTTTCTTCCACGATGGGAGTCATGATGGCGCTGGTGTCCTTTGTCCAAAGTGGTGATAACATCATCCGCTCCGTCTATTCTGGTGAGAGCATTAGTGTGTGTTTTGTTTCTATAAAGCTAAATTTGCAATATTGAGGTTGAGTTTTCACTGAATATGTCACACACACGATCAGACATTTTCTGTGTCTAGTCACGTTTGTGAAATGCAAGGTTTGGACTTTTACAGTTTCTTTTGAGAGGGAAGTGGTCAGGAAATGTGACCACAGTGGGTCTGGCATGCCATAGATTGGCATGTTAATAAAAACTGCTGCACCATAGAAATGAGCATCTGATATGATCAGCTTGAAATTGTTACTTGTAGAATTTACTGTTGTTTTAACAGCTGCAATTCTTGCTGATGCTTTTCTTTCCTTCCATCAGAGGAGCACACTGTGGTATTTTTACAAAAAGGGCCCCTGGTGCTGGTGTGTGTCTCCAGCAGTCGTCAGTCTGAGGACCAGTTGCGTGGAGAGCTCCTCTACGTGTACTATCAGATCATCAGCATGCTCACCCAGGCCAGCATATCCCGTATTTTTGAACACAAGAAAAACTACGACCTGAGGAGGCTCCTGGCAGGCTCTGAGAAGATCCTAGACGGCCTTCTCAACCTGGTGGATTCAGACCCCAGTTTCCTACTCGCAGCAGTACACTGCTTACCCTTAGCATCCTCTCTCAGGGACTCTCTCAGCCAGATCCTACAGAAAGCTATTACACCCAATTTGGTTTTCTCCATTCTCATCGCCAAGAACCAGCTGCTCACCATTGTCCAAGAAAAAACTGTTATCGAGGACACCAGGCTGGAGCCTGCTGATGTCCACCTCCTGCTCAACCTCATCGGAGCCTCATCTGCCTTTCAGGCCGGGGAGATCTGGACTCCCATCTGTCTCCCTCTCTTTAATCCTGACTGTTATTTTTATGCATACATTTCCTACCTGGATCCTCCAGAATGCACTGTTTGTTTGCTGCTGCTCTCGACAGACAAGGAAGCTTTCTACTCTGTAGCTGAATGCAAGAGGAAGATAGAGGAGGCCATGGTGGCTCAGAACTCCCTTAGCCTCATTGCCAAAGCACAGTCGTACAGCGTGAGCCAGGTGGGCGTCTCAGACCTCAGACACTTCATGTACAAGCCCTTTGATGTGCCAGACAACTACCGCCAGCTCACTCAGTTCACCAGGTGTGTGTTATTTTTTGAATATGTTATTGATGTTGTCTCATAAAGTGAAGAATAGTGATTTGTTTCATGGTTTATAAAATACTTTTTAGTATTTGTGACCTAGGATTTTCTTATTCTCTGGAAAAAAAAACATAAATATGTAGGTCAAAGTGTGTTCACAGTATATAGACATTGCATAAGAAAAAGTATGAAAGCATTTACACTCTTAAATACATGTTAGTGTGGCGGTGTTTACAAATGACAGTATGCTGTTTTATATGGGGTTACTGGAATAGGGCTGCCAATGCATAGATAAAATGTCTTCCACTGATCCTGCCAAGTCACTTTCTTATCTTTTAATGAACTGAACTGAAATAATTAGATCACGTCCCTTTGCATACACCAGCAGCCAAAAGAAAATGAAAGTGAACTTATCCAAAAAATTATATCAATACATGTAAGTAATTATTATTTAGCAATTGCTGTTACAAAGATCAGTTTAAAAATGGTTCTAATGACTTAAAACACTATCACCACAGTCTCTCAGTTACTTAGCGTTTGTTTAGGAGAGAACTTCATTGCTTTTTTTGCTGTGTTGTTTACACTATGATTTGTTCCTGCATGTAGCCCAGAGATGGAAGCACCATACAGCAGTGAAGAGGAGAAAATGAGACTGCTGGACCTTTATCGTTATATGCACAGCCGCATCCACAGCACCTCACGACCCCTCAAGCTTATCTATCATGTTGCTGAGAGGGAAACTCTACTGGCGTGGGTATGTATTTACGGACACATACTTGCTTCTGTTGTATACAATACAGTGTGTCTTATCAACACTGTCTTTGTGTGCATGGATTTATTTTTGATATGTGTATGTCTAAACAGACTGTAGACTGCTAACACTAAGCAATGATTCTCTGTACTCAAGAAACCAGGTTACTGAGGGAAATCGGTATGTACAGTGCTGTACGTATCTGTTTTTTCTTGTTTGTTTTTAGTATATTGGTCACACTTAAAGGATTCAGAACATGAAACAAATTTTACTATTACAAAAAAATTTACCTGAGTAAATACAAAATGAATTTTTTGAATAATGATTTAATTTATTAAGGGAAAAAAAGTCTCCAAACCTGCCTGGCCCTATGCTAAAAAGTAATAGGCCACCACAAAACCTTAATTTTTGGGCCATTCAGAGGTGGACTTGCTGGTGTGTTTCAAATCTTTGTCCTGCTGCAAAACCCAAGTGCTCTTGAGTTTGAGGTCACAAACAAAATCCGATTGAGATTCTGTGTCAAGACCTTAAACAGGCTGTTTATGCTCTAAAAGCCTTCAGTGTGGCTGAATTAGGAACAGTCTGCCAAAATTCCTCCACAAAGATGTAAAAGACCCATTGCCAGTTCTTGCAAATGCTTGACTCCAGTTGTTGCCATCAAGGGTGGCACAACTGGCTATTAGGTTTAGGGGGCAATTATGTTTTCACATAGGGCATATAGGAATAAATGAAATCATCATTTGAAAACAGCATTTTGTATTTACTCAGGTTATCTATGTGTAATATTAATTTTATTTAATATATATTTTATGTTTGATGATCTGAACCATTTAAGTGTGACGAATATGCAAAAAAAACAAACCAAAAAAAACTAAATCCTGTGCTCTCCTAGAGAGCCGGTGTACATTACACGAGGCTGCTTAATAATAATGAGATGATTACAGTGCTGCTTCATTTTTAAATCAAACTACATATAAGGTCTAACTGAAAACAATAATGTGCCTCAAAGAAAACTAAATACTGCGGATTTCTCTTATTCAGACACTTCACGCTGTGTATCAGTAGTGTGTCTCTTCATCTTTTTCTCTTACCCTGCACTGTCATTCCACACCAAAATAAAGTCAGAATGCAGCATGCTCTTTAAATAAGTCTGATGTGGAAAAAGAAATCAACTGATTAATCAAACATTTCGTGCAGGATATGAATATTTCCGGTACCCAGATGTTCACAGACTGCTGTCTCTGAGTTACCCTTTTTATTAAACTTCATGTAAAGGCAGTCATTGACAGTAATTCACTGGAAAGGAAGGAAGGAAAAAAACCCATTTGTTTGCACTAATAAATCCTGCTGCCTGTAAGCTGCAGTCATTGATAACTGATTGATAACTATCAATTACTAAACTTTGTTCATATCACTGAATACCTTTTTACTGATTTACTAATGGTTATCAACTGACAATGCTGTTCTCCCCTGCCATGTCATCATAAATATCATTATTGTCTTGACTTTAACATGTTATAAAACAGCAAAAATACACTCTAAATTCGCACGACCCATGTTTTTTTTTTTTTTTTTTTTTTTAGGTTGTGTATTGTCCAACA
>OMLM01011922.1:79774-102760 GCA_900302695.1 Helostoma temminkii
ATTTCCCCCCCCCCTTTTTTTTTTTTTTTTTTTTTTTTGTTTAGGTTGTGTATTGTCCAACAGCAAAAAAGTAATCAAAAGCTAACCAGCAAGTTAGTGGCATTATTGCTTAAAAGAACAGAAGATAGTTGATAGACTAACAAATTAATCTTTCAATCACTGCAGCTCTACACAGCTTGATGTTGATGTGTGCTAGATTTATGTTCAGTGGTGGAGATTGGTTTCTTTAGACTTCTGAGATCTACTTTGTGCTAGTTTTAGTCATATTGTGGATTATTTAGTACCTGAGGATGCAGTTTTTTAGTATTTTAGGATTAACAGTCATTTCCTCATGCAAAATGTCCTTTATGCTCTCCCCTGTAGGTCACAAGTAAATTTGAACTGTACACCTGCTTCAGTCCTCTGGTGACTAAGGCCTGTGCCATTACTGCTATCACCAAGCTTCTAAGGTGGATTAAAAAGGAGGAGGACCGTCTCTTCATCAGATACCCCCCCAAATATTCAACCACCCCAAATCCCAGCAAGAGCTCTCGAGGTGGCAAATCTGACCAGCAAGACTCCACAGATAACGGCTTCCTATCTCTTCTATAGGACGTACTTAGCGCTGCAATAGTGGCTCTGCCTCATTCAATAATATTTGTTACACTGGTTCCAAGATATTTTTGAACCCTCTTCTGACAGGTTGGACTTGACAGACATTGACTACTGGCATCAAACACTACATTTTACACTATTTAAGAATGATGATGATCTCTTTGAAACTATTATTTCTTTACCTTAACAAGAAAGCAAGTCATTGCATCACTGCTTTCGATCAGACAGTCAAACAGTCAGGGCGAAACCGCATTAGTACGTTTTAAATTGAACTGTGGTAGAATATACTTGCAATGATATTTAAATGCTTTTATATTGTTTTATTATTGCAGCAAGAGAGAAATTTTCCTTATGGACGGTGAATGTAACACAGATGACAGTTCATTCATGTGCTTTGACAAGTCGATTTTTGTGTATGATGAGAAAATTAAGTTTGGATTTTTTTTGTTTGTTTGTTTCACAAAAACAAAACATCCCATTGTTATTAAACAGGATATGCAGAAAATAAAAGTATGTACATAAACTGGAAAAACCACTGGAACTACAGAGCAGGGATAGGCCAGCATTTGTCATAACAGGGCACAACCAGACAAACTACTCTCTGTAAAGGAGATCAACATCTCTGTGACAGAATTTGAAAACACTGCGTTGTTTCATGTCCCACTGTTTCCATTCACATTAAAACAGACAGGTTTTATTCATTTTACATTTTTGTGCAGGAATCAACTATTACACCTGACTTTACACCGTTGTTGTGAACATATTCAAAACTAGTCAAGTCAAACCTAGGCTAAGAAGATGCCACTGGACTCGCGCAGTGTTTTCATGCAGATAGTTCCTGTGCGATTATCAGTTGACACCTAATGTAGTGAGTTCAGGCCACTTATCTTTTTGGATAATAGTTTAGTAAAGATGTTCTATAAACACTGTCCTTTTCCTTGTGTTCTCTGAGGAATTTTGTCATTTCAAGTCTTAAAGAATATGTCTATAGTATTATGTAATGAAACCCCAGGTTGCACAAATCTACACTTGTACTAAGTAAGTAGTGATGTAGTGAATAAGCATGGTTTATTATCTAGCAGAAAATGAAATTAAGTGATGCTTGATTTGGGGGGTTGTAATTTATGTAATCATTTTGTTTGAGTTCCCTGGAAAGAACTTTAATTTATCAACTGTAGCGAAATTAGAGACAGACTTCCAATTATTTGTGAGTATAATTCATTTGGTGCTCAGCAGGTCTGCTGCATTCGCAGCAAATGTGTCTACAGGCAAGCATTCAGTTCAAAACATAAAAATAAAGTTTGACAACAATTAATCACTTGTGCATAGTACAGATCAATGCTCAGTGTCATTTGCTATGTCTGACCTCAGGGGCAGGATGTGGCAGGTCTGAACCTTCTTAAGTTAAAATAACTAGTGTTGCTGAAAATCAGATGTTGTTTGGACATTTTTATGTAGATTCATTTTTTTCCAACAGAATTTCCCTTTAAACTGTCAACAAATTGAGAACACTAGCAGTAAGGTGGGATATCTGTGAAGGTAAATGCTGCTTGTTCACATATCTAGTTGTTTCCTGTTATGCTGTGTAACTTAAACCCAGGCTGCTAACAGGAAGTAACAGTAACTTGCTTAAACTTGTTTTGTTTTTTTATCATTTACTGCATTACAGCAGCTTATAAATGGACAGATCCCAATGAACTACACACAACATAATTAATACTGTGAACACAATGTAGTCACTTATGTACAATAGATTTTGACATATTCTTTCTGGCAAGTTATAATCATTTCAACACAGTGGTACACTACAAAGGTTAGATTGCCTTTTAAATTCTGAAGGCTTGACTTAGAGCCTTTTACAATTGGTCAGGCACTAAAAGAGTTTGGATGTTGTCAGTATAGAAATATAGATGAACTTCACCTTCACACTTATTTAATGCTAAAGCGAGTTACTACAGTATGATACGCTGATAAAACAAACGCAAACTTCTTAAAAACAAAAGACATTGAGTTGTTTCAAACCGCATTTATTCTGTGTGTGAGAAAATATTGTCTCAGGCAGATTATAGATCCTGCAGTACACTTCAAATGACAAGATCAGATCTCCTGTGCCACCAGGAAAAACAAAAAATCTCATATAGGCCAGTGCCGTCACTACAGCCTACATAGTTCAGGCCTTGTGCCACCTCACTTCTAGATAATATGTTCTGACATGTTGGTGAATACCATCACTATTACAAAGAGCTACTTAGCATCATACATAAATCTTTTCAATATTTTACTTTTTAAATACCACTCTTAACTGTCACAAATTATAAATTAAAATCTAAATTTGATTTTGCATTCCTTAAATTACCTCATGTAAGCCAATATAAACATACATTTACATATTTACAAAACTATATACATGCACCTTTACCACACTGAAGTTGTATGTATATACTGTACACACACCCACGCACACATACACACAAGGTTTTGCCACACGTGGCTCCAGGAGTCACCAATCCTACAAGTTTTTAAAAACTGACCGATTGTGCTTTCAAGTCATTTCAGCCAGATTTGCAAACAATTGCCATTTCTTCAGTGAGTGATCGCAGTAGAATTTGTCATAATAACCACAAAATAATCAGCTTCACCTCCGTAGTGGCTTCACATCTTACTAACCAAGTAGCTGCAACATTCTAGTTTCATAATACAATTTCACAATATGGAAAATTAAGTCAAAAACTGTCAAGTCCCACCTGCAACACGTCATAGCTGGACTAAATCTCTATACATTTTTGACAGGCTAAAGTTTATCAGTATTTTTCAGGTCCATGGTGCTTATCTCTGTATTCACTAAGCAATGCTTAGAATTATTGAATACAATCCAAAATATATTCACATTACACTCAACTTCAGGGTCAGTTTTTAGTTTGATGTCAATTTCTACAGGATATTATAATTTTATATAATTAATATCAACTTATATTTTATTTATATAGCACAATATCACAAATCACAATTTTACCTCAAGTGTCTTTAAATCTGTACAGTATCTGACATTCCTGGTCATTAAACCCTCAAACTGAATGCAGCGAATATAAATGAAATAAAAATCCAGCACCTGAAAGGCTAGATTTTGCACCTCAACAGAGGAAGGATATGAAGGAATTTTAATTAATTTTTAAGTTTGGTATTTACATGTTAACTGCAGAGTCTGAGGGAAAAACTTTTCCAGCCTTCAAACTTTCCATAGCTGTCAAAGTCAAACTTCCTTAGAGTCCGGATATGACGTAAACATTAAGTGAGACTTTCACACTTCATTAAACAGTGACATTTCAATGGCAAAGACAATCTAAATATGATCTGATTTAAGACAATCCCTTTCACAAGTAAATATTTACACTTTTCTCCTTTTGGCCTAAAATAAAAACTTTATATGGACACTTAACAACAGTGGTTGTGTAAAATCTGTTTAAAAAATTACATGAATAAATGAACAAATTTATCTACCAAAATGTTTTCAAGCACTTTCAATTTTAAAAATCAGCAACAGTTTTAAGCAGAAATCCTTCAAATAACACAGTTGTTGAAAATGCAATCCCTTGTTTTACCTTACCACCTTTTTAAGAGTGTTCATGAAGCTTTTGAAGATGTACAGTAACCAGGCAGCTTGTTTAAGATGACAGTAGATTTATATAAAATTGGAAGGAGTGAAGTCGAGATTTCCTCTCACGTGGTTTAAATGAACCATAGCCCGGTCATACGCAGTATGGACAGACTTGCGAACGCTGGGTTTCTTTCCTTCCATCAAGCGCAGTTTGTCTACAGTGTCATCCATTCCAAGAGGCAGTAGTTTGTCACGAGGGAGCCACTGCCTGAAAGTCAAGAGGGACAATTTGCTAAACTGGACCATACCTGACTGTTTTAAGTCATAATGAGGTTTATCCTGCTTGTTTGAGTCTTACCAAGTTCTTTTGGTGTCAAAGAAGAGCACTAAGAAGAGTTTTTCACGGTCTTCCGTTTGTCTCCCCTCGCCCAGTTTGAGCACCTCCACAGGAGGTACTGGAATGGGGATGCCGTTGTGAAGAAGTCCTTCCTGGGGCATGTCTGGATCAACAATCTGTTACAACAGATTATAGCCGTTAAAGTATAGCATATAGAGTATTTTTTCCCTTCTATAGGATGTATCTACAGAACATCATAACCTGAAAAACATTCTCACCATGGCTGGATATGATGGATATCCTCTGCATTTGGCCCAAACAAGGTCCAGTGGTGCGAGCTCGGTCTCACCATCTAAAGACAGAAGTGTAGACTTTCCTGTGAACAGGATATTCCAACAGATCCAATTAATTTGTATTCATGACAGCTCTAGAGCCCAAACTTAGAACTGAACTGAGTTGTACTGGTTATGATAGTTTTATAACGTTGCTTTGTGCATTCAATAAATAAATCACAAAAACATTTCACTTTATTTGAATTGACTTTTTATGATACATACCAGACCCAGAGACATCTCCATTCTCACTGCTAGGGACTTTTACCAGTGCAGGTTTACCACGACTACGTTTGGGTGGGGACACACTGCAGCTGTAAACAAGATGAAAGACAAACCGGAGATGGAGATAGTTGTTTTTGATTATGTGTTAGCAGTGGAAACAAGCCGTCAACACAACTGTGACATATCATAACCTTAAAATTTGGACATACAAACATTTTTTTCTATTCCAGCACATATGAAACTAAATTTGTAGACATTTAGTCCTTGTTTGGTGCTGGACATGGGTTTTTAGTGCTGTTAACAAACCAGTGTCAAATTACCAAACATTAAAGTTTCAGTATGAGAAACCAAAACAACAAGCTGAAATTCATCGTAAACATCTAAAGAGTTAAGGGAAATTGCAGACAGGCAGTAATTGTTGACACATTACTTTTACATAAAAGCCATATGTTCATAAAATATTGATTGTAGCAATTTTAATGTGAAATTTATAATGGGGTGTAGCTAAGATTCAAACTCTAGAAAGGCAAGACACCACAGAGTACTTACTTTAATTTTTGGTCATCATCCTCATCTGCAGAGGTGTGTTTTCCATTTGTCAGGCCTAACAAGGAAACATTAATTGTTACCAACATTGACTTTCTGATTCTTAAAATCTTTCTCAGGGTTAAATTGACTAGAGTTGTTCATTCCAAACCTGGTTCTCTGGGTGGTGGTTGTTTGTCGGCCTCACTTTCGGAGCTTAGGCCTCTGGACCTCAGGTGGTGTGAGGAGGGAGACGGTGGTGTAGGGGAGGCATTTGGAGTAGGAGGTAAGGTGATGTTGGTTACACTGGGTGAATCTGGGTTGGTAGGAGTGCTATCCAACCCGTTAGTCTTACCCTCAGAAATTTTCCCATTCTGTTGTGGTGGTGACTTGTTTTTTGCCATCCGTGCCCCGTTTTTAGCTTTCTTAAACAGTACAGACGTACGCCGGCCAACTCCAACCAAAGGTAGTGTTGGGGGTGTACCCAGTGGTGTAACTTCATGAACAGCCTCCTGTTGCGAAGACGGTGTTTCACCGACTTCAGCCTCATCTTCTCCGTGACTTTTGCTCCCACTGCGGGATGACCTCTGACGTTTGTATGAGCGTCCGGGTGATCTTCGCCCTCCCGTGATAATGCCCAGCACAGGGGGCTCGAGAGGAGCATCTCCTGGCAGCGGTGAGGATACTGGGCAAGTAAGTTCTAACACAGGTGGAGAGTCGTCTGGATCAAAAAGTACATTTATTCCACAGTTAGAATTAATATACAAAGTCTGTTATTAAAGTAAAGTCAATAAATAATATACAGTATAGTACAAATGTTTTTGTTTTTTTTACCTGTTCCAGCACTGGACACAGTCAATCGTTTATTATCCACAATATTCGCATTGTTGGTTTTCTTTTCTTTCTCCTCTTGTTCCTCCTCCTCCTCGTCTTCACCCTCTTCTTTTCCTTCATCCTCCTTGTCATTACCAGTCACACACACAGTGTTTTGCTGCTGCTGGTTCATCTTCTGTCTCAGAGTGTTGATCTCGCGGCGCAGCAGCCTAATGCGTTTCGTTCGGCCACCACTGGTACGCATGGATGTCACCATGTCCAGTTTATCCAGTAAAGCCTTCAGTTGATCATCTGTGCTTAAGTGCAGCCTGTTCTCTGGATCCAGCAGAGAGTCGACTATTGAGAAACAGGTAAATGAATAAATGAGGCATATGGGTCACGTTTATTATGCAATAGGTAGTTCCTACTCTCAACTCACCATCATCCCATGTACAGTGGTAGAAGCCATGTTTGTTCGGAGCCTCTGGGAGATGCATACCGGTGTTAGGGTCCAGGCCAATGCTCTGAGCCTGCCTGTGTGCATGGCGGAGAATGGCTCCACCCACCTCCTGCAGCTGTAGCGCTGCCTTGTGAAACATGGTGTCCTTGGAGTTGTACTTGAGGCAGTTGGAGATCATGAGGTCAAAGTCTTTCTCTAAGTCTGCAATGGAGCAGTAAGCATGTCCCTCCAGTTTGGTGCGCATGGTGGAGAGGTCCATGGGCTGGGAAACAAACTCCAGATAATCGGGGACCTAAGTGAATCATTACAATCAGAATAAAATCTGAATCATAATAATGCAACGTCATGCAATAATGAAAGAAGAATGCTGCTAAATGAAAACTGTACTTGTGTAGCTGACTGCTTTGCAACTGCACCAACCTCTGACAGATTGACAGGCTGGGTGAAGATTTTGGAGGTGTCCTTCTCTTGCAGTTGCTCCAAGGTGGATCGCAAAAGCACCAACGCAGGGGTCAACTTCAACTCAAGAGCAGCCTGCTGAATTTTCATCTGCAGAGTGATGACGTAAACACACAGAGGAGAGGAAATACAAGGTCACTCTACCGGATTTAAATGAATAACAAATGCTGGAGAGACCAAAGATTAATGCTGCCTCTGACAATTACTTTCATTGCTGATTATTTTCTCAATCTGATCACTTATTCTATAAAATGGTCATCACAATTTCCAACGTAGCATCTCTTCCCATTAGAAAAAAGGAACTCTTGACATAATCACATTTGAGTAGCTGTTTTGCACAACTGACTTTTTGAATGCTGAATGTGATACCTCGGAAAAATAACCTAAATAATAATAGCCTTGTCTTGTGCCTCACACTTCCTCTTTAACGCACCTGTTCTCTCTTTAGACGCTCTCTTTTGCGAATGAGCTCCACCAAAAGTCTGGCTCTTTCCAGGTCCTGCCTCAGTTTTTGCCAGTATCGAAGCTCCTCTCTTGCAGCACACAACTTCTCATCAGGCTCCTTCTAATCATGAAGCAACAAAAAACACAAAGCAGTCAGGTTTGTGAGCTTTAAAAGAAGATATTGGCTGACCATAACAGACTCCAGCCTCAAAGGCTGCGTTCAGACTGCAGGCAAAAGTGGCCCAAACCCAATTTTTTTATGACAGTCTGAACAAGACAAATGACATTAAATCCAATTTTTTTAACTTTTAACTTTAATATGTATCTGTTGTTTTCCACTGAGATCTCAGTCTGAACAGTCAGGTCCCATTTCATCTGACTTTTTTTCGTCTGAGTTGAGTGTTTTGGCATGAGAGTCTTGTGAAGAGGTGCTGGCAGATTAAACATCAATATTCTAGATTAACTATGCTCCTGGGAAGCCACTCACGTCACTGTCCCATGCATCCACGCACATCCCTGTACATATGGGGCAGCCATCACTTACCAAAAGGTCCTTCTTGTCATTGTCATTCACTTACAAGTTTGTTAGCTTCCACTGCACAACTTCAAAACGCAGTTCACTTTGGAGTCTGACAGGTCACATTTAAACATGTGAAAAGCCACACAAAACATCGGATCTCGGCAAAAAACCTGGATTAAGCATTAATACCTGCAGTCTGAACGTAGCCATAATGTGACCTTCATATCAATCTGGAGTTGAAAAACCAATTTGATCAGCAAATTTTTAAACAGTGATTTAAATTGCAAACATGTATTACTTTTACTGAACCAACCGTTATATGTAACCCAGTCCAAGAAGACCGTTAAAACTAAGACTATATATACTCTAACTGTTTTTGGCAGCTTAACTACTGCTAATAACTGTCGCCCTCTGCAGCAGTAAGATGTCTACAACAGTGAAGATAAAACTCTGAAGGTTGTGTGGAAAATTGCCATCTGTCTGAATCAGGCTTATCACTGAAAAGTGTGACGTTTGTGCTTATGCTTGATTTCAGTGTGTGAGATTACAAACATGGTGTGAGTGCCATGATGGACCTTGTTATATATATATATATATATATATATATTTGTGTGTAATGTGATAAGACAGACCTGATTTTGGAAGCAATTACATATGTTTAACAGCAACATTTTTGGTATTAAGTTGAATCCTAGGGCGTACTGCTATGACTGTGCTATGTACACCACCACATGTGTCAAAAGAAAAAATAATCACACATGCTCAGCTTACAGCCGTGTGAAAATGCAAATAAGACTTAAAGTGCTAACAGATTCCATTTTCAGTACACAAAACTATTTCCTGTGAAATATCCCATCATCTGATAAACTGAAATATATACAGTACTGCGTAACAATATGTTTACTGCTGTGCTGCAATTGCAGAAGTTCTTTCTTCTACAATTTTCATTTTTACATACACTCTCCATCATCTTTCTTTTTACCTGCTCTGTGGTCTTGTGGGCTTGTAGGTGGGAATGAAGTCGGCGTATTAAAGGCATCCCATTTCGAGACTGTCGTTTCAGTAACCAGTAGTTATGAAGCCTCTGCATGAACTGATTCTTCCTCTGGACTTCAACCCCTGTGCAGATCTTGTTCAGCCTGTGGAGTTGTAAGAGTAATACTTTATTATGACTTTGTAAATATCTAAAATATCTAACATTTAAAATATCTAATAACTAAAAACACTGGATTAAAACAAAGTTATATTAAAAATGATAAAGTGTTTCCAAATCCCTTTTAAAGCAACAGACACTAAATACAAAAATTAACAGCTGGGTTATGTAAATTGGTGAAGATGCAAATGTCACACCTGTGAGACGGGATCTGAGGCACAAGAAGCACAGGCATGTTGGAGCGACGTGTCGAACCACGAGATCCTTTTGTATTTTTCTTCTTCTGACCCTTAGAATTTTTCTTGTTTGGTGGTGAGGGGGAGGTTTGAGTATATGACCGTTGACCCCGGTTCCCTCTGCCCCCCACCATTCTTCCTTCAACCGATTCGTCTCCTGACCCATCCCGGCGAGACCCAACAGGAGAGTGGTGCTCACAGAAAGCAGTCTTCTTCACAGAGAAGGTGGTACCGTTGACACCTGTTTCCCGGACTGGATCTATCTTCATAAACAGGCCAGCCTTCTGGGCGCAGGTGACATGAAAGGCCCTGTAACAGTTGGCTTTATGGCACTGAATAGATGCTCCCCTGCCTTTCTGCTTACACAGGTAGCAGGTGAGCTTCCATCGAGCAGGTGGGATGTTCTTGACCCCTTCAACGGGCTCCAAAAACACAGTGTTGGCAAAGCACACCTCTGGAATCCATATGGCACAGACAACATGGGCCCAGCGTCCATCACTTGTCTGTTTGAAGGCACCTCCTCGGTTAGGACAGAGCACACAGTCTACAGGATGAGAAGGGGACTGCAGGCAGCAGCGGCACAGCCACTGGCCCTCGGGTACATAGGGCACACCGTAGCACTCCTGGTGCACAGCCAGGTTGCAGATGTCACAGAACAGGATGACATTACTGTTTAGACATTCATCATCTAAGCAGACGCAGCAGAAGGCATCCTCATCCACAGCACTCTGGGACAGAGCCTGGCTACGGGACTCCAGAATGGACTCCCTCTCTAGACGGTCAATCAGCAACTCAAAAGTATCTGGAGTCACAGAGGCGTGGCCGTCAGACACCCTCTTTTGATTCACCATCTCCAGCCAGGCCAGGTCCTCCTCATCCATGTCGTACTCGGCCACACTGTCCTGTTCCTCCCCTGACTTTTCTATGTAGCGGTAGTAGGCTGTAGGGCGAGGAGGTGCCTCTGAAGGACAAACTGAACTCAATACACGAAAAGTGGGCTCTGGCAGAGACGTTTCATGGGGCAGCCGCTGGATGGAATTGGCAGCTCCTGTGTGCTGCTGGGAGCCAGAACGTTGGTTCTGATGAGATGTATTTTTACCATTCCTCCTGTTTTTAGTGCTTGAAGGTTTCCTCCATGATCTGGTTTTACTTTGCGTTTGCTCACTGTTTTCTTTGTTGCTGTTGCACTCAGCAATGTCCTGGGCCATCATCTCATCCTCGGTTATGACTGGCAGAGGATCTGAGATGTTAATCCGATGGAGCCTTCCGTCTAGGTCCACTTCCACTATTTTCTGTGCCTGAGCATATGTCAAAGTCTCCCTGGACGGAGAGAGCTGCAGTCTGTAGGGCGAGGGGGGCCGCAACTGGCCAGATGAGCCCCTGCCCCTTCCTCTCCCTCTACCTCGACCCCTACCCATGTTGAGTCCGTTAACAACTGTTTCACATTCCCTCCTCCTCACCTTCCGCATGGGAGGTTACACCTGCTCCCTAACAGATGAGGAGAAGAACATTTGAGTTATGTTTCAACATTAGTTTTTACTTTGTGCCATTATTAGAACAGACACCATACACATGCTGATATGTATTCATATTTGAAAATATCAAACTCAGACAGAAAGTAGAGGGTCTTTAAAGTTGTGTAATAAGCATCATTAGCCAAATCTTAAAGGTAATAATATTTTAATTCATGTTGCATTTCTTGAACTGTATATGCTGTTAGTACATACTATGTAATTCTAGTGTTAAATCAGCCAAATCTGAATCAGATTTAATTGAGGAATAACTACTGTATGTTAGCGAGTTTATTATCACACAGCTGATGTAATAAAATAAAAGCTTTTAACTTAATATTAATCATCAATAGACTGGTCAGTAAAGTAAAATCTATTCTTTGCGCTGATAATCATCTGTCCCAGATGAACCAGTGTGGCTCCCAGTGTGTTTGTGTGTCCATTAATTTGGATTATCCTCCTCTTATTACACCATTAAGTAAATTTTGTTCCCTGCTGTTCTACTACTACTCAGGTGAGGGAAAATAACTAACACAAAGTATTGTCACTAATATGTAATTACAAATGTTGCCTTTCTCTGTTAATAATTCATAAACTGGTCTACAGGATTCTGCACTCAAAAGATTATTTTATATTCTATAGGTGTCCCTATGATGAATTTCGTGTTTTTTTCTGGACACAAAAGTGTCAACTCTGCTGCTGCTGAAATAAACACTCAGCATGTTACCTCAGCTCTTGCTGCACAAACACTACAGTACGTCGGGCTGTTTGCATGCATGCAGCTCAGCTGTTCCTCCATTGGTCCAATCGGGAGTCAGTAACACTGCCATATTTCTTCCAGCCCAATCAAATGCCAGTATCCTCTATTTTTTCCTTGTTGCTGTGCCTAGTTAGGTTGAACAGTGCTAAATACCAACCCGAGTCTCTAACATCTGTCAGCCATTTTAAGCGCACAACAGCAGAGACAACATTTGTGTTTCAAGTTGATTAGCAGCCCAATTATACATGCCAGATGCAACCAGAAACCAGATGCACTTTATGCACCAGTGCCTTTATGCATACATCGGTTGCATCTATACATTAGACCACCACTCTGCAAATGCGCAGCATTAGCGGGTATTGCTTTGTACTCCAGACCCCTGCAAAAAGACTGTCTCTTGCTGGTGTGATAATGTTACTCGGTCGGACAGGACGCCCAGAAGTGGTGTCACAAACCCCGCGATTTTCTAAGCAACACTGAAAATACTGACCATACCAAAGTGACTTACCTTTTAAAATCGTCCTCTGCAGTGCGAGTGCCAAAGAGACGAACTGCACCTGGCTAAATGTCAGCTAGTGACAGACTACAACCGAAGCGGACATGCTAGCTGTTAGCTTAGATAGCCGGTAATTTCAGGAGCGACAGCGTCATCTTCAACGCCTCACTTCTCCGCCGTGACTCCGGTTAAACACACAAACTCGACCCGGTCTCATAGCCACGGTTTAAACCTTTCAAACGATGTTATTCATCAATTTGGAGGCAGCAGAATCTCGAAGATATCAAATAAATGTACCTTGGATGAAGCTAAATATTCAGTCAAGATGGCTTGAAAAATACGCCCCTTTGGAAAAAACGCCTCAGCCAATCGCATGTCGCCGCTTCGCCTCGCTCGCAACGCGCACCGACCTCTGATTGGTCAACGAGACACACCGAACTCATCGAAGTCGAGCTGGAACTCATCTCGGTCAGAAGCGATGAGAAAAACAAACAGGCATGTATTGCGCGCCTTATGGCCTCCTCTTAATTTCAGACACCATGTTGTACCTGTTACACACCTGCTATTTGTACATGAATATGCGTTTTCTGAAGCATTGCATTCAAACAATCCGATATCAGTGTGTAAAAGCATAAAACAAAACAACCATCACATGCTCAAATATTGGTTTGACTTTTTAACTTACTGTAGCTACATAGCTGAGGAAAAAGTAAAATTATAGGTCCACGTCTTATCTATTTTATTTATATCCTCTGTTCTACTGTCTGTAAATTTTATTTCCCACCGTCTAAATCTAAGTCAATTCTGGTATGAAATGCAGACTAGTAGTTCTTTTACATTTACATTCACATTTAGTCATTTGGCAGACGCTTTTATCGAAAGTGACTTACAAGTGAGGTACAAAACAAGCAAAACTCTAAGTCAAGGAAAAAAACTAAAGCAAAGTACTATCAGGAGAAGTGTGTTCGTTTAATGAGATATGAGTGCAAAATTTTTTTAGTAGTAGGTAGTAATAGTTTAATAACACATGTCTGTGTGCTACAGCAAGGTCCCGTTTATTGCTATGACTAATGATTATTTACAATACAGATTTATATGTGTTTCTCTACATATTGCCCCCCGAGCCCAAACCAACATATTTAAATGGTTTCTTTTCCGTTTACTGGATTAACAATCCAAAACCTAAAGATATTTGCTATCATACATGAATATGATAAACACAGCACCTAATATTAGAGAAGTTCTATATTTTTGTGTAAGAAAATACTGAAAACATTACTCAGTTTTAAAAATAACAAAATTGTTTAAACTCCAGTGAATAATTTCCCTCTGGGATTTTGAATCTTGACTATAATGTTTTTATCCACTGGATTTGTCATGGAAATGGAGATATTAAGATACAGTACCTGACACTGTAAATACAAGTTCAGAGATGCATTACAATATTAAATAACAGACATAGAATCGTGTGATTGGTGGAACTGATGTTGACATCAGTGCCAATGATTTTTGTTAAATCACGTTCACCCACTGGCAGGAGTAAATGCACTTACTTAAAGTGGCAGAATGATCATGTGCCACTGCTGAGACATTTATTATGTGTATATATTATCATTTTATAGTCGGCACAAACCTATAAAACACTTGAGACAGGCTTGCACAAGCTGTAGTGTCTGCTGACCCTATAGAAACTGAGTCAGTCATCAGTCTCAATAGCAGCATTTCACCTCCCTGCACACTAGTTATTTACCTATGTTATGCTAAAACAACCTGTTTATCTGCCAACAGAGCAAAGATTTCAACTGTAACTTGAAAACATTATTTGATCTGAATGAGTGAATTAAATGTTCACAGCTCTAAAATTGTAGGTGATATTTCTGCAATATGTTTGTTACTTTATAACTTATAGTCATAAAAGTGATGTTTCTTTCCATGCATATTACTTCTATTGAAAACCTACATAAATACGTACATTTATGTGGTTTTTATGTTGTCTGGTGGGCAAAAGTCCTCAGAGAGCTAAACCAGCTAAACCAGATAATGAGGAGTGTGCCGAATATTTTTTGAGGCAGAAAACATTATCGCCACAAACGTCAAAGAAAAACATCACAACATTCATGCTTGTGTTAGTGCTGTCATTTCAGTACAAAAGCCTTAGTTCAACTTAACTTACTTACAGATTACAGATTTTTTTAAAATAAACATTAAATAAAAATAAAATAAAAAATAAAATAAAGTGTTTAAATTCAGCTTTTGTCTCATGTAATGTAACTCAGTTTCACAACAATACATTATGTAACTGTTACAACAAAATGATCAGACTCAAATGATTTATATCACCTATATAATTTCATTATATCATAACAAATTCTCATTATTGATATAAAATAATCACCATATCCTAACCCATGGTGGATGCTGTTAACTTGCTTATACGTCATGCTGTTTCTCCCCACCCTTCCAAATTTCTTCCACTTTCTCCACCCCCCAAAAACTTTATTGGCTGTCTTAACATATTTGAATGTGAAATACTTCAGATCATACTGCATTATAGTCGAGCTCACTGGGGTCTCTCTGAAGCCTGACGTGTCGATCCAGTGGTCACATTTTGCACATTTGTTAGGTAGGATTGTTACTGTGAATAGATGACGACTCGATTCACATGTTCGCATTTGTACCTAATAATTGTCTTATAACTCGTAGGATGCAGATCAGCAGAGACACGATGCTGCTTGGCTTTCTATTATCCTTTGGATTTTTTGTGGACATTGGAATGTGTAATACAGGTAAGTGACTTTCATTTACATTTACATTTTTACACAGGGAGGGTCTAATACAATCCCACTACCTAAACATAACAGATTTAACCAGGTCTATTAGAAAGCAAAGACCAATTTTTTGCCCAGACCATGTTGAAAGTGACTGAATGTGCTTTTCTTTTCTTTTTTATAAAGATATTTTAAAGTCTGACCTGGTCATTGCATTTGTATTTCACTACAGTGACAGCTTTCTTTTTTTCTCTGCCAATTCCTCATGCTTTCACTGCTGGATTTAGTAGTTATTTCTCAGGGTTGACAAAACATAAATACATAAACTGTCAGCTCGGATGAATATCAAAGTGCAGTGCCACATCCTGTCCAACTCCAACAGAAAAACAGAAAAGGAGTCAAGTCAGTAGATGCTGTGACAAAAAATGGTAATAAATCAACTCTATGAACAAAACAAAGACTCTGTGTTGCAGATTGGCCAAAAAGTGACAGGGCCTTGACAAGCTTGTATACGTGTCATCTTTTGAAAAGGAGGATCTGATGGTTGTCAGGATCACCCTGTGGTGATGGATCCCTGAGGCCTTGGCCTGAATCAAGGCTTTTGATACTCTTTGACTCCCCTCCCATCTCACAGTGCCATGTCATTGAGATTCCTTGAATTAACATGCAGCTCTAAACAGACTGTGGCGTGGTAAACTGCTTTCAAGTAGCAGAGGAGAGTGGCCAGAGCTCTAGGATACCGGAAACCAGTTGAGATGAGATGGTCAATGCATGGAGCCCAAAAATCACCTCAGACATCTCAGCATGTCGCAGTAAAGCCTGAAGATGGCCAGTGCACAAAGACATCTTTCATTCTAAATTTAGAGCCATCATCAGCTGTGTTCACATTGAGGCCTCTTATTGTTAGTTTGTGCCTGCTCATACCTTTGTAGTTTTTTTTTATAGACACATGGTGCTGTAGGATTTTTTATTTGTTTATCACAGATTTTTAGTGACATTTACTCCCATAAAAATGGAACATGATCTACGGTATGTTGGATGTGACATTTGAAGCATAGAAAGGGGAGAACAAAGCAATGAAAATTCAAATCATATAAAAGAGATACAGCATCCACAGCTTTACTATGTTCTTGTGAGATTATGCACAAGTACAGTAATGTTGTACATGAGATGGTGATCCTGGGAAACTCAGGGGGTCACCAAGGGTATGCTAACAGACTTACTATATCCATGCATCTAGCAGTGTTTAAATGGCAATCAGTGGCCCTCATACTTTAATTTATATTTATTTTTCCTGTGGTGTCCAACCTTTTTGCTGTGTGACCACTTAAAATAAACCGGTTGTTCATTCCAAGTCCAGATCATAGTGTATTCAGAGTTCATTTTCTGTCATATCATGTCATGTCAACTTTGTAGTTGACTTAATGAGCTGTGTATATTAAAGTTTTCATGCTGACGCGTGTCTTTCTTTTCTCCCTCCCAACACCAGTGCCATCAGAGCTGAGAATAACAACAATAAAAGTAATTCATTTGTTTCTTTCAAATCCATTTAAACTGCAAATACAATCAAAAACAAAAAACATTTCACAGAATATTGATTAACATTTGTTTCTTATAGCAAGAGCCATACACAATGTCTAAGGGCGCACAGCTGGAGGGATTTTGCATGGACTTGCTGTCTGAAGTAGCCAAGAAAGTGGGCTTCAAGTACAGAGTGCAGCTGGTGAAGGATGGTTCATATGGCAGACAGGATGAGAACGGGAACTGGAATGGGATGATTGGAGAGGTGATGAGAGGGGTGAGTCACTAAACAAATCATCAGAGGATCTTTTCAAGGGCATATAAGCAAATGTGTATAAAAATCCTAGTATATAAAAATGTATATAATAAATTCTTAACAAGAGATATTATACATTCCCTGCAGGAGGCAGACCTTGCGATTGCTCCATTGACTCTCACTGCAGCTCGGGAGAAAGTGGTGGGCATGACCAAACCGTTCATGCAGACAGGAATCAGCATCCTGCTGAGGAAGGACATCTCAGAGGAAACAGGCTTCTTTGATTTTCTAACCCCGTTTACAGCTGAGACCTGGGTTGGAATACTCATTGCCTACCTGGGGACCGCTGCTTGCATCTTTGTAGTTGCAAGGTTGGCAATGCAGTGGTGGAGTTGTTTTATTGTAGTATTTTTTTCTGCTCGTTGATTTGATTGTGAAGGTTTAAATGTGAATTCCTAATGGGAATATTTGCATATTTTTCCAGCAGTGGAACACTATCAAATAAATAATAAAATATTTTTATGCAAATGCAGGCTCAGCCCATGTGAGTGGAGTCAGCCTCAGAGTGAGCAGAACAGATTCAGCCTCCTCCACAGTTTGTGGTACACAGCTGGGGCTCTGACGCTTCAAGGTAAACAGCAAAACGCCTCACTCAAGTTTGTATGCTACCATAATACAACAAAAGAAAAATGATAATCTCTGTATAATAAATCTGCTCATTTTGTTTAATTTCTTCTGCAAATTCCGTTTGTTTTATTTTTTGTGGTTGTCAGGTGCTGGTCCTCACCCCAGAGCTCTTTCGGGACGTGTTATCTGCTGCAGCTGGTGGTTATTTACAGTCGTCCTCTTGGCTTGTTATTTCTCCAACCTTAGATCCTCCAAGAGCTCCGAGTCCACTCACCTAATGGTGAAAGGATTTGAGGATTTGGCCAATCAGAATATGATTGAGTATGGCTGCCTGGCTGGTTCTTCCACTCTGGCTTTTTTCAAGGTGAGTATAAAGGTTTTGATCTTTCATACTGCATGGTTTACTTATTTAACAGCAGTTTCTGAGCTTTCTAATACCTTTTTTTTTCTTCCAGAATTCAAATAATCCCGTGTACCGCAGAATCTATGAACACATGGAGAGAAGTAAGAGTTTTGTGTCATCAATGGACGAAGGGGTCCAGCGCGCAAAAGAGGGCAACTTTGCCTTTATTGGAGAGTCCGTCTCTCTGGACTTGGCGGTAGCACGTCATTGTGAACTGGTCAGGGCTCATGAAGTCATTGGCATGAGGGGATACAGCATCGCTGCCACCATTGGTGAGGCTGCTCATTCAAAAGCTTGATTTAACAATGTGATAGATGATGAAATATGCAAAACATTTTAACCTGAAGTCAATTTCCTCAAGGTTTCCCTATTATAAAGAACCTCAGCGTGGCAATCCTACAACTGAGCGAGGCTGGAGAACTGGCTTACTTGCGAAGCAAGTGGTGGGCAAGCAGCTGCATAGCAGATAAGGCCAGGTCTTCAGCTGTGCAGCCACACAGCCTCAAGGGGATGTTTCTGGTTCTTTCTCTGGGTCTGGGCCTGGGAATACTGCTGGCTGTCCTGGAGCTTACCTCCAAGAGTCGCAAAAGCGCAGTGGAGCTGAGGGTATGTGCAAGTGCATTCATGAATCATACCCATCTAAAGTCTCACTGGTAAACTGAACCAAGCTGTGTTTTTTAGGTTTATGCTTTCTGATTGTATTTATTCAAAATTTAATTTTAATAAAAATTGACATTTGAAGGCCATGTAGTTGGTTTTCACACCAAAATGCACATTACACAACATCACAATCAATAACTTATAAACTCACCAACATAACAAATTGGTCTGTTTCTCCTTCAGAAACCCTGCTGCACTTTGCTGACTGAAGAACTGAGTCTGCGCTTGAGAACCAGCAATTCTAACAAACCCCAGGAAAATGTGGACAAAGACAAAGAAAAAGCATAAAAATTTCCTGAAAACATGATATTTTAACAAGACTGTAAACTGTGATTCTTTAGACTTTTAGTTTTGTTTCACAGATTTGACAGAAATATTAACTTAACTCTAGGTTTTAATCTTTCAAAATAAAAAAACTCACATTTTATTAAAAATACTCAGTTTATTGATTCTCAAGTACAAATGCTACAAGTTCAATGAAAAAGCAAACAGTGTAGAATAGGTATTATAAAAATAATTATTTTGTTTACACAAATTCTACTAACAAATGTCAACATTGATAAGTTTGCTGTTATGTTTTTATGACTCTACATCAAGCTTTTTTTGTACAGTTGGCATCAAATGATTTCAACAGTGTCTTTTAAAAAACTATTCCATGAATAAAATCTGTGATGACTGTAAACATTCCAGCAGCATGAAAACAGCAGTGTGGACTGTAAACATTATAGCAGGTCTAAAGTAATAAAACTGTCTAATTGTGTGATTCCACTTGCTCTTGATGGTTCTTCTCATACCTCCTGTTCGTTTTTGCTTATGCAGTCACAAATCTAAGCTGTGATTTAATCTGCAAGGCACAACACAAAATACACGGTTTAATATATACTTCACTTTTACATGTTTCATACTCTGCAAATGTGAATCATGAGCTATCTATGACTCACCATCTAGAAAAAGCGGTGATTTACAATGGATCTCTCTCATTTTCTGGTCAAAAAGGGCCTTCATCTCTCTCTGCAGGGTGCCCTCATGTTGCTCTGAGACAACAGGCACACAGGAGGGCACAAACTCCAGGCTGTCGGTGCTGCTGTCACTGCTGCTGCATGTGCTGTCTGACAGGCAGAGATTGTTGGGTACAGGTCTCACCTGATAGCTGCCATAGTTCAGTGCTTGCTGCGTCTGCCAGTGGAAACCTGGCTTGCGGTTCACCATTGGCGTCTGAGCAGCGGTCTGTTTTCGAGGGCAACTGCGTGAGCGGCCCTTCGTTCTTATTGGGGTGGATGGTCGGGAAATAGCAGGAGCCTCTAAAGTGCGTCTCACCCTAGCAGGGGAAGGTGGAGGGATAAGTACAGGAGATTTGGTTTCAGGCTGTGGCTGAGGGAGCAAATCACTTTGAATTTCAGTTGGTTGTTCTGGTTCTGTGACAGTTTCTGTATCTGCTTCTGCTGCTGTTGGTTCTTCAAATGTTTCAGGCTGCTCTGGTCCAAATGTCTCAACTGGCTCTGGTTCAGCACAGTTTGACTCTGGGGGTTCATTAAGTTGACTCTCCAGTTCCTCTTCAATTGTATTTTGGCTTTCAGGAGCAGGACCATCAGGAGAAGAAGCCTGGCAAGAGGTCTCAAGGTCAGAACTGTCTGCTATCACACAGGGAGCAGCCCCCGTGTGGTGGGAGTCAGTGGATGACATCCAGCTGGAGATCCCTCTCCTTGTCTCTGATGGTTCATGAATTTTAACTCTGTGAGCTCGCCTCACTGGCTCACTCATGGCTCCTTTGTGGATGGCAGCCTTGGCTGCTGGCCCTTGTATCAGAGGAAAAATTTCCCCATTCCTGCTGTCCTGTGAGATGGTATCGACGTCTTTGCGGAAATGCAGAGCACGTCCATCTTCTGAGGACTGGACAGAGAAGTCTAGAGAAGGCTGCCTTTGATGGCTCTTCATATGCTTCTGAGCTGCTTTTCGGATGTGTTTTCTGGCTGCTTGCACTGGATTTGTGGGCTTGATCTGGTTTTACAAACCAAAGGTCACTAAAACTTGTTTAATTTATATTTACAGATAAAAGTGAAATTAGATGTGTGAGACGAGCTTACCTTTCCTGTCAAATCATCAGTTGCAACATGAACAAAGATGGAGGACTCCGCCATCCCCTCCAGGTACACATGCCGATAACCTAAAAATTTAGTAAAAAATCTGTATACATTTAATTCATATTAGAAGAATAGTAGAAATAATATAATTAACATGTCTAATATGCTTCTTGGCTGGATGTATCAAGTTTTTTGGTACCTGTAGCCTTTTTAAATGGACAGAAAATAAAAAAATATAGAATAAATATATTTCCCAAAATGTTGAACTATTGTCTTTATGACTGTATAGAGTTGAAACTGTTGTAATTCAACGTATGAGGAGTTTTATGCTGACATTTTGGAGTGATGCATAACAGATGTCTTTAAATGCATTATATACCTGGCATCATACTTCTGAACGCTACAGTCCTCTGTCCAATGAAATCTCGCCCTATAGGATCATGGTCCCACACCTGGAAACGCACCAGAGCGATCTCTGGCATTTGAATGTTGAAGACGAGGGTCTCCTCCCACATTGGATTGAAACCTAAATTTCAGTAAGAGGGAAGTTGCACAAACTGAAAGACATGGAAGTCAACTTTGTGTGAACTAATCTGAATTGCAATATGGAGTATGTGCAAATACCATTATCATTCACCACAGTGGTCTGCTGCTTGGAACAATCAATGGGTATACCAATAATCTCAACCTCAACATAAGGATCAATAATCTGAAAGTGTAAAAACAGAATTTTTGCAACAGAACTGTTTTTACAGCATCTTAATGAAATTGTGTTATATATTTTGGCTTTACTTCTCCTCTGTCCCCAAACACAGAGTCTCTGGGTTTAGGAAGCTGCTGTCCACTGATGATCTTCAGCACTAACTGAGTCTTTCTGTGTCCTGGTAGAGGATTCTCCAACATGGGATTAAAGGCACCTAAACAAACAAACAAACAAACAAACAAACAAACAAAAAATACTAAAAACAAAAATAAGAATAATCACTACTATATTAACTCACAAAGGGAAAGCTGTTATTCACTCTGCACAGACTATATATGTACCTTTACACATGCACTTTGGCTTCAGTATGTATCCACAATTCCCGTTGCTGGAAAACTTTGCTCGGTTCAGTTCCAGCATGCGTCCCTCTGTCTGATAATTCATTGCAACTAAAAATGAACATATATTATAGGTTATAAAAATAAAAAGATTCTACAATACAAAATAGATTCATTGTTGTTATTATCCAGAATCAGACATTTGTGTTAATGGCTGTGACAATCATACCCATATGGCATCCAGCATTCCAGTATGACTGTGGGTTAAAGTTGCTCGAGTCCACTCTGAAATTGGACGGGTAGACTCTTAGGAGTTGGCGCTGGTTTAAACGTACCAACTCACCAGGCTTCAGCAGTATGATCTGGTTCATAACAGTCTCATTGAGAGACGAAACCTGCCAACTGGTTGAAAATCCTGCCGGACAGAAAAAGAAAAAAAAAAGATTATTAAAACTTAAAATTAATTAGATGTATTTGTGGTAAACATCAAACATATAAAGTTGAATATCCACTTTAATGTCTCTTGAATTCACCTTGTGTTTCTATGTCATGCACACGCACAGATTTTGTGTATTTGACCAGATCAGACAGCGCTCGAGACAGTCTCATTGTTTTCCTCTTCCTAAAGGGAAAGTTACAGACATAGCAGTATAACCAATAATACTAGAGCTCAAAGCTAAACCTTCTTACTTCACTGACTAGTAGCCTTACTTGGGATGGTAGACAATTTGTGCCCTTTCCCTGCTGCTGCTGTAATCTGATTCTCCATCGGACATTTCCTTGCTTTTTGCTCTGAATTTCTTTTTCCTCTGAAAAAAAAGTATTTATATCTATATCACAGCCAGGGAAGTAAAATAAAATAGAAGAATAGAGAGAAGATAGTTTCATGTCTGACCTTTCGTTTGAAGCTCCTTATGATCGATCTACCAAATCGTCTTTTCTTCTTTGGTTGACTCACAGAAGTAATACTGTTCCCATCCTACAACAGTCAAGCATATTTTGTAATCTCTCTCTCTCTCTCTATCTATCTATCTATCTATCTATCTATCTATCTATCTATCTATCTATCTATCTATCTATCTATCTATCTATCTATCTATCTATCTATCTATCTATCTATCTATCTATCTATCTATCTATCTATCTATCTATCTATCGCTTTAAGGTTT